>JBBBDQ010002106.1:0-142500 GCA_037127315.1 Ascarosepion bandense
GCAATTATTATTCATTTTTCACTAGTATTTCTTTCATCTTCATTTCTCTTGCTTTTTATTGCAACTCCCATCCATAAGAAGTAGAAGTAGAGAATATAGCTATATGGCTAAATTTGAATGACTCCTGCTGGTTAGCCTTCTTAGATGAAGCATTGGCAATTATTATTCATTTTTCACTAGTATTTCTTTCATCTTCATTTCTCTTGCTTTTTATTGCAACTCCCATCCATAAGAAGTAGAAGTAGAGAATATAGCTATATGGCTAAATTTGAATGACTCCTGCTGGTTTGCCTTCTTAGATGAAGCATTGTCAATTATTATTCATTTTTCACTAGTATTTCTTTCATCTTCATTTCTCTTACTTTTTATTGCAACTCCCATCCATAAGAAGTAGAAGTAGAGAATATAGCTATATGGCTAAATTTGAATGACTCCTGCTGGTTAGCCTTCTTAGATGAAGCATTGGCAATTATTATTCATTTTTCACTAGTATTTCTTTCATCTTCATTTCTCTTGCTTTTTATTGCAACTCCCATCCATAAGAAGTAGAAGTAGAGAATATAGCTATATGGCTAAATTTGAATGACTCCTGCTGGTTAGCCTTCTTAGATGAAGCATTGGCAATTATTATTCATTTTTCACTAGTATTTCTTTCATCTTCATTTCTCTTGCTTTTTATTGCAACTCCCATCCATAAGAAGTAGAAGTAGAGAATATAGCTATATGGCTAAATTTGAATGACTCCTGCTGGTTAGCCTTCTTAGATGAAGCATTGGCAATTATTATTCATTTTTCACTAGTATTTCTTTCATCTTCATTTCTCTTGCTTTTTATTGCAACTCCCATCCATAAGAAGTAGAAGTAGAGAATATAGCTATATGGCTAAATTTGAATGCCTCCTGCTGGTTAGCCTTCTTAGATGAAGCATTGGCGATTATTATTCATTTTTCACCAGTATTTCTTTCATCTTCATTTCTCTTGCTTTTTATTGCAACTCCCATCCATAAGAAGTAGAAGTAGAGAATATAGCTATATGGCTAAATTTGAATGACTCCTGCTGGTTAGTCTTCTTAGATGAAGCATTGTCAATTATTATTCATTTTTCACTAGTATTTCTTTCATCTTCATTTCTCTTGCTTTTTATTGCAACTCCCGTCCATAAGAAGTAGAAGTAGAGAATATAGCTATATGGCTAAATTTGAATGACTACTGCTGGTTTGCCTTCTTAGATGAAGCATTGTCAATTATTATTCATTTTTCACTAGGATTTCTTTTATCTTCATTTCTCTTGCTTTTTATTGCAACTCCCATCCATAAGAAGTAGAAGTAGAGAATATAGCTATATGGCTAAATTTGAATGACTCCTGCTGGTTAGTCTTCTTAGATGAAGCATTGTCAATTATTATTCATTTTTCACTAGTATTTCTTTCATCTTCATTTCTCTTGCTTTTTATTGCAACTCCCGTCCATAAGAAGTAGAAGTAGAGAATATAGCTATATGGCTAAATTTGAATGACTCCTGCTGGTTAGCCTTCTTAGATCAAGTATTGTCAATTATTATTCATTTTTCCCTAGTATCTTTTTCATCTTCATTTCTCTTGCTTTTTATTGCAACTCCCATCCATAAGAAGTAGAAGTAGAGAATATAGCTATATGGCTAAATTTGAATGACTCCTGCTGGTTAGCCTTCTTAGATGAAGCATTGTCAATTATTATTCATTTTTCACTAGTATTTCTTTCATCTTCATTTCTCTTGCTTTTTTATTGCAACTCCCATCCATAAGAAGTAGAAGTAGAGAATATAGCTATATGGCTAAATTTCAATGACTCCTGCTGGTTAGCCTTCTTAGATGAAGCATTGGCGATTATTATTCATTTTTCACTAGTATTTCTTTCATCTTCATTTCTCTTGCTTTTTATTGCAACTCCCATCCATAAGAAGTAGAAGTAGAGAATATAGCTATATGGCTAAATTTGAATGACTCCTGCTGGTTAGCCTTCTTAGATGAAGCATTGTCAATTATTATTCATTTTTCACTAGTATTTCTTTCATCTTCATTTCTCTTGCTTTTTTATTGCAACTCCCATCCATAAGAAGTAGAAGTAGAGAATATAGCTCTATGGCTAAATTTGAATGACTCCTGCTGGTTAGCCTTCTTAGATGAAGCATTGTCAATTATTATTCATTTTTCACTAGTATTTCTTTCATCTTCATTTCTCTTGCTTTTTATTGCAACTCCCATCCATAAGAAGTAGAAGTAGAGAATATAGCTCTATGGCTAAATTTGAATGACTCCTGCTGGTTAGCCTTCTTAGATCAAGTATTGTCAATTATTATTCATTTTTCCCTAGTATCTTTTTCATCTTCATTTCTCTTGCTTTTTATTGCAACTCCCATCCATAAGAAGTAGAAGTAGAGAATATAGCTCTATGGCTAAATTTGAATGACTCCTGCTGGTTAGTCTTCTTAGATGAAGCATTGTCAATTATTATTCATTTTTCACTAGTATTTCTTTCATCTTCATTTCTCTTGCTTTTTTATTGCAACTCCCATCCATAAGAAGTAGAAGTAGAGAATATAGCTATATGGCTAAATTTCAATGACTCCTGCTGGTTAGCCTTCTTAGATGAAGCATTGGCGATTATTATTCATTTTTCACTAGTATTTCTTTCATCTTCATTTCTCTTGCTTTTTATTGCAACTCCCATCCATAAGAAGTAGAAGTAGAGAATATAGCTATATGGCTAAATTTGAATGACTCCTGCTGGTTAGCCTTCTTAGATGAAGCATTGTCAATTATTATTCATTTTTCACTAGTATTTCTTTCATCTTCATTTCTCTTGCTTTTTTATTGCAACTCCCATCCATAAGAAGTAGAAGTAGAGAATATAGCTATATATGGCTAAATTTGAATGACTCCTGCTGGTTAGCCTTCTTAGATGAAGCATTGTCAATTATTATTCATTTTTCACTAGTATTTCTTTCATCTTCATTTCTCTTGCTTTTTATTGCAACTCCCATCCATAAGAAGTAGAAGTAGAGAATATAACTATATGGCTAAATTTGAATGACTCCTGCTGGTTAGCCTTCTTAGATGAAGCATTGGCAATTATTATTCATTTTTCACTAGTATTTCTTTCATCTTCATTTCTCTTGCTTTTTATTGCAACTCCCATCCATAAGAAGTGTAATATAACAATCTGGCCCCACCCGAGGAAGTGATGCAAGCGATGCAAGCGATGGTGTTTTCCGTCAGTGAAGGGGGCGGCGAAGCGACAAGACAGGTGTTTGTGAAATACATCCTGTCGAGGCCGGAGCGGATGTCATTTTGACCTTATTTCCGACAGCGGCGGAAATGGCTACAGAGGCAAACAGATCAGGTGCCTCTTAGAATTACGTGGGCGTTGCGTGGGAGAGGCAAAAAACCGGAAGGAAAGTCCCGGTTCTAGAGGACTATATAAAGACCTCGACACACGGATTCGCCAGTAGCAGAGAGCGGCCGGTGGAAGCAGAGAGAGACAACACAGGCAGACTACACTCCCGTCAGCCATTCTATATGCGCCCTCACCCTTTCCGTTCTCTATTCCACACAGTTCGTCGTCATTAATAAAAATATAACCTTATATTTTTATATATGCGTGTTTGTTGTTTTGTCGTCATACGGCGATATATAACATACGTAGAAGTAGAGAATATAGCTATATGGCTAAATTTGAATGACTCCTGCTGGTTAGCCTTCTTAGATGAAGCATTGTCAATTATTATTCATTTTTCACTAGTATTTCTTTCATCTTCATTTCTCTTGCTTTTTATTGCAACTCCCATCCATAAGAAGTAGAAGTAGAGAATATAGCTATATGGCTAAATTTGAATGACTCCTGCTGGTTAGCCTTCTTAGATGAAGCATTGGCGATTATTATTCATTTTTCACTAGTATTTCTTTCATCTTCATTTCTCTTGCTTTCTGTTATTTTGATTTTCAACAATTGACAGGTTGCTTTTCCACCATTATTGTTAAGCAACATTGATTGGAAATAACAAATAAGACTCAAATCAAGTCAAACTGACATTAATTTTCAGATGCTTTACTGGTTTACCTATTGTTGTGGCCTTGTTAGGGGCCAGAAATAAAATCACAAAAATGGAATAGAGCTAAACAAATATATCAACAATGAACAGTAGTACAAAACATATACCAAATAAGAAGGTAACCACTGTGGCTGTTTGGTCCGGCTGTCAGAGCTATCTGCTGGAATAGACTTCTGCCACAAAGCAGAAACTGCTGCTTACTTATAGTTCAATTGGAGTTTTCATTTTTTTTTTTAATTGGAGTAGATAGACTAAACTATCACCCGGTTCACACTCCACCCATGTCTATTGAACAGGTGAAGAGGGTCATCCCTTGTTCCCTGCTTAGGATGTGGTTTCCGGTTATCTTTTTTCCAATCTTTTTACTCCTTTTCATTTTTTTTTTTCAATTGGAGTAGATAGACTAAACTATCGCCCGGTTCACACTCCACCCATGTCTATTGAACAGGTGAAGAGGCTCATCCCTTGCTCCCTGCTTAGGATGTCGTTTCCAGTTTTCTCTTCTCCAATCTTGTCACTCTTACGTAGCCCCCTGCACATCAGTGGCGTTACCGCCTTGCTCGGGGTGATATGATTAAAAAAAAAAAATAGTTGGAAGAGTTCATGTGTACATGGGTAAATTACCATAACACCCCACTCCTAAATATTAACTCTACAGGAGTCTTAATGCTTTTTTCTCTTTGGATTAATGACGATAAAGTCCGTCATTTTTCTTTGTCTCAATGTTCCAGGGGCCACTTGCAGAATTGGCATGTCAAAAGTATCATAAAAGACATTCATTACTTTTTTTCTCTTCAGGAGGATCACTGTCAGAATCATCTGACAGGCATTCCCTGATTTGGCTTAAATGTCTTTTTTGAGTAAACTGGGGACCTTTAATTGTGTAGACCATATTTCCTACTCTTTTCTCACTTATACCAATTTCCCAGAAATATTTATTATCCCGAAACATCCAGAAAAAATTTTCTCTCTGGGTTGGTAGCATTTTATAGGTACCATGTTTGTTCATCTGAGTTTTGTTTGTTTGTGAAGTAGCTTGCCGAACACAGACCTGATTTTTTTTTCTTTTTTAATCATGTCACCCCAAGCAAGGCATTCCACTGCCACTATAGTGCAGGGTGTTACACAGGGTGATAGACGAGTTAGGATGTACATAGGGGGAGAGTTGGAGAAAATGGGAGGGTTAGTGTGTTAGGAGGTGTCTATTGACCTTACATTTAAACTCCTGGAGGTTATAGCTGTCGGGGAAGCAAGCATGCGGAAAGGAATTCCACAGGCGGGAAGTGCGAGAAAAGAAGCTCTTGGAGTAGAAATTGCAGTTACATTTCATCGGTTTCACTGTAAAAGGGTGGGACCTCATTGCCAATCTAGTATCTCGTGCGAACTCACAACTAGGGGACACCAGTGATTTAAGTTCATCAGAGCAGAAGCCATAACGCACAAACATCAGCTTGGGGTAGTGATGATGGTGTGTTGTCGTTGAGTGTGATTCTATACACCTGAAAAAACTGTAAGGCTTTTTCTGTGGGTATGCCCCTAACTTTCTTCAGGGCTCTTTTCAGTGTGTCAATGAAACACTTGGCCTGTCCGTTAGACTTTGGGTGATGTGAAGCAATCGTAATATTGATCTGGAAGGTCTCACAAAAATCCTTAAAATCACCAGACGTAAATTGTGTTCCATTGCCTGACACTAAACAATTGACTATTGCAAATCTGGCAAACAGTTCTTGTAGGAAATTGAGTGTCACTTCTGTAGTGGGATTTCTACATCTAAGAACCTCGGGCCACTTAGAAAAACTATCTACTATTATAATATAGTACATTCCATGTAGCGGGATCACAAAATCTAAATGAATTCGAGACATTGGTCAGTCTGCTTTGGGCCAAGGACTGTATTTGATTAGAGGTGCCTTAGCTTTACAGGATTTTACGATATTTTCAATATCTTTATCCAGGTTCAGCCAGAATATATAACTGCACATAAGGCTTTTCATCCTTGTAATTCCTGGTTGGCCAACATGAAAATCTTTCAGAATTCTTCTTTGTAGTATTGTGGAAATGACAACTCGCTCACTATATAGCAGTACTTCATGGCATTCAGAGAAAATATCTCAAGTCTGTTTGTCCTTTCCACAAATTTTGATTTTGGTTTGCCTGATAAACTCATTGTTTAGAGCTTTTTGTTTGATCTTGTCGAGAGCTACAGGGAGTCCCCTTACGGTGTTGCACAATATGGTTTTACATTCTTCTTCTGTTTAGAGAGAAGCAATCACAGTATCTTCAAAAAGTTCTTTATGTTTTGGGATTAATCTGGGCAGTCTGTCGGCATGACAGAGTTTTTTAAACAGTAGGGACTTCATTTTAAAGTTATAATTTAAAAGGATTGTTCCCATCTCTGCAGTCTATTTGCTGTATGCACTGACTGGCCTTTTTTAGAACCGAAAATGGTCAGTAACTGCTTATGGTTCATCTGCAATGTAATGTGTCTATTGTGAATATACCGGTGAAACTTTGTAACTGCAAAAATAATCCCTAATGACTCCCTCTCAATTTGTGAGTAAACTTTTTCTGCAAGAAAACGCCTCCTTGGCCTTACACTTTCGGCGGACCTCAAATGGAATGATTATATCGAATCCATTGCCAAATCTGCTGCTATGAAAGTCGGCTCCCTGTGCAGGGCCCGGAAGTTTTTCCCACCTGAATCTATTCTGCACATATACAAATCTACCATCCGCCCGTGTATTGAATATTGCTGCCATATCTGGTCGGCTGCCCCTGCTGCTCTCCTTGGGCATCTTGACAAAATACAAAGGAGGATCTGTAACGTGGTTGATACTAACTTGGCAGACCGGCTGCAGCTGCTCTCTCACCGGCGTGATGTGGCTTCCCTGTGCCTCTTCTACAAGTACTTTCATGGCTACTGCTCCGATGAGCTTAGATCACTGGTGCCGCCTAAGCACGAATTTACACGAGATACTAGATTAGCAGCTAGGTCCCACCCTTTTACAGTTAAACAAATAAGGTGTAACCGTAAATTTTACTCCAACAGCTTCTTTTCTCGTGCTTCCCGCCTGTGGAACTCCCTTCCACAACTCTGCTTTCCCAACTGCTACAATCTCCAGGTGTTTAAATGTAGAGTCAATAGACACCTCCTATCACACTAACTCCCAATTATTCTCAGAACACTCTCATCTACCCAACCCTCATTCTAGGTATCCTTACCCGTCTATCACCCACCCTCTGACATTTCCTATATTTAACCATCCTTTCTCCATTCTACGTAGCCCCCTGCGCAATAGTGGCAGTGACATGCCTTGCTCGGGGTGAAACGCTTATAAAAAAATTTTTTTTAAAAATGTTCTCAACGCATGAGCTACTGGTTTATAAGATCCATCTAGCATCTTATGCATAATACATGCTCCAATGCCATACGAGCTGGCGTCGCCGGTAACTATAATGTCCAGGTCTGGGTTATGGTGGGCAAAAAACAAGTCCGACATCAAGACTTCCCTTATTTTAACGAATGCTTCTTGGCATTCAGGTGTCCGCTCTCAGTCCTCGTCTTTTATCAAATGTTCGTTTAACAGAGCATGTAAGTTGTCCATATTTAGTATAAATACATGGTAGTGGTTTGCCAATCCTTAGAAACTTTGTAAGGTACAAACATTTTTGGGAGCTGGCATATCCTTGATTGCTGTAGCTCATTCTGAATCCTGTCTTATGACATCCTTATTGAGAATGTGTCCCAAGTATTTAATCCTCTCCATAAAAAAGTCACATTTGGATTCTTTAAATTTGAATCCATACTCCTGAATTCTTGAGAAGACTTTATGAACATGTTCCTTATGCTATTCTACATTCTGACTGAGGCTTACAGCCATATCACATTGAATACACCGGTTGTCGCTCGATTACCGAAGTTAAGCAACGTTGAGCCTGGTCAGTACTTAGATGGGTGACTGCTTGGGAATACCAGGTGCTGTAAGCGTTTAGTGACAGATGTGTGTACTTACGGCTATATCACGTTGAATACACCGGTTCTCGCTCGATAACCAAAGTTAAGCAACGTTGAGCCTGGTCAGTACTTAGATGGGTGACTGCTTGGGAATACCAGGTGCTGTAAGCGTTTAGTGACAGATGTGTGTACTTACGGCTATATCACGTTGAATACACCGGTTCTCGCTCGATAACCAAAGTTAAGCAACGTTGAGCCTGGTCAGTACTTAGATGGATGACTGCTTGGGAATACCAGGTGCTGTAAGCATATAGTGACGGATGTATGTGCTTACGGCCATATCACATTGAATACACCTGTTCTCGCTCGATCACTGAAGTTAAACAACATTAAGCCTGGTCAGTACTTAGATGGATGACCGATTGGGAATACCCGGTGCTGTAAGCGTTTAGTGACAGATGTGCGTGCTTACGTCCATATCATGTTGAATACACGGAATAATAAGAAACTATATGATAAGTCCTTCCAGAACAGCGGATAATTCTTAATAATGTTTCTACTTGCACATTAACTCCTACAACTTATGTTATTCTTTCCTCTTAATAAATTTCTATTTTAAAATGCAAATGTAATATTTTATTATTCCACTCTTCTACACTAATTCACACATTCCAACCAGGCTTACGGCCTATCACATTGAATACACCAGTTCTCGCTCAAAGTTAAGCAACGTTGAGCCTGGTCAGTACTTAGATGGATGACTGCTTGGGAATACCAGGTGCTGTAAGCATTTACTGATGGATGTGCATGCTTACGGCCATATCACGTTGAATATACTGGTTCTCGCTTGATCACTGAAGTTAAGCAACATTGAGCCTGGTCAGTACTTAGATGGGTGACCGCTTGCAAATACCAGGTGCTGTAAGCATTTAGTGACAGATGTGTGTTGTGGTGCAGTGGATATCGGCTCGGAAAGAGAAATTGGTGAGCCAAGTTTGAATTCCAGTTGAATACCCTGCATTCACTTAAAGCACTGGTACCCTTGGGAAAGTTATTAATCCGTTCCTTCCCTCCAGTTATGGGTTAAGTAACAAGGATAGGACTTGGGGACCCTGCCCTTAAAAACAAATCCCAATGAATCTTGATACTCAAAAAGAAAAAAGTATTACTAAACACAAAACATATAAAAACAGCAATAAATTGTTGAAAAGAAAAGGGTATTACCAGCAATAAATAAATAAAATTTAGTTGGCAATAAATGGCCCACCGAGGTGTTGATGTGCCATAAAAACAAAACAACCAACCAACTGCTTATTAATATGTCATCCAGATATGCAACCAGGAAGTTAAGGTCACTCAGCATAATGTCCATTACTTGTTGGAAAATTGCTGGCGCCACATTTTCCCTGAATGGTAGATGTTCAAAATTGTACAACCCACAATGGGTGTTCTCGTACAGACATATAACGCAACTGAGAGGTGACTCAAATTCCAGCCACAGCTGGAATAGACCCCACCGTCTAATATTTCACCCACCATGCAAGAGATGCAACACAAGATCAATTTTTAGGTGATTTTATTGGCATTGCTATAGAAAAATTCCAAAACCCCTTGGCACTTCCCATTTCGGGGATGCTTCAGGCACCAGACAAGTGAGAGGTAAAGCCTAGGGTGGTGGCCCACTGGGGTTTGGCATCCCACAGTGTAATTTCTCTTAGCTCCTCAAACAGACATACAACCAAGCCGCACTCTGCCCAAGGATAGAGACGCAAATGAGAGGTGAATCAAATTCCAGCCTCAGCTGGAATAGCCTTGTGCCACAAAGCAGAAACTGCTCCTTATTTATAGTTGGAAGAGTTCATGTGTGCATGAGGAAATTACTATAACACCTATGATTTATTTTTATTTATTGAACTTTTTCTTTGACCACTTGACCCATCATTGTGTCTGTTTATTTTTTCTTTGTGATATTTCATTAAATACAAGGCACAAGTGCCACTCAAAGCAGAATGCTATTTAGTGTGATTGTAAGAAAGTAAGAAATAAATACATTTTCAGGATAAGTTATCAGGATGTCAGTTAACCCTGAAACCAAGATTGTTGTTGTCAGGAGTTTGTGCTATTCTGTTTGTAGTTTTCAGGAAAGCATTCTCTCGGGAGGTTGCTCTACAATGCAACGACTCTGGAAACAAAACTGTCTGACTAAAGGTTGCTTTTTATGAAAGCAACACAAAGAGAATGGGGATTGTTTGCTTCCATGAACACAACGTAACAGGTCCGAGCTGGTAGCGCAAAGAAATGCATTTTGTCTGAACATCTGTCATAGTAATAGCAATATAATAGTAAAAGTAACGAACCAATCAATTTACTGTTTTAGATAAATTTTGTAATAAGTAGTAAAGTAATCAATCTAAGTAATGTGGTTAATCGAAATAAGTGCTGCGTAATTTATTGCATTTTGAAAGAAAGAAAGAAAGAAGGAAACTGATATATCCCGGAAAGGAATATATATATTATTCGAAGTAGCTAAGTGGTTTTAGCAAATAAAATGTAACCAGGTAGGACAATCTAGCAAATAGCCATAATGGACTGGTACTCATCATAGTCATATGCAGTATGCTTAGGTGTAGACTTATGCAATAGGTTTAGTCAATAGGCATTCCAATAGGCGTAGTCCTAGGCGTCCCCACCTTAGTCTGTATTTATGGCTGACACCAGCCAATCATATTACTGTGAGAAAGATAAGAGGAAGAGATAAAAAGTGTATAAAATGCACAAGCCTGTTAAAAGGCTTATTTTTATTTATTTGGTATAAAAATAGTAGGTTGTTACAAAAGTAATGGCTGATTTCAAATAAATAATTTTATTTTTGAAAAATTAACTGTAGAAATGTTAAATTTATTCAAAATACGAGCCTTGAGCATCTGTGTATCAATCGACGAGGTTATTTATTCGATGTTGATAAAAAGTTATTAGTTGTGATGCAATAAAATCTTTGAAATCTAATTTCACCTCTGGTTTTGACCTGAAATTTTTACCATTTAAAAATGTGCTTAAAAATGATAATCAGTGGGTAAAAGATGAGGAGAATATCTAAATATATCTTTGTCTGTGTGTGTGTGTGTGTGTGTGTGTGTGTGTGTGTGTGTGCGTGTGCGTGTGTGTGTGTGTGTGTGTGTGTGTGTCCATTACCTATAGACTCCGAAACAGGTGAAACGATTTTCTTGAAAATTTACACAGTTGTACTATAAGCGTCTGCGAGTGCTCTTAGCTAGGTTTTGTGTCAAGGTGCCCCCAATAAATATTGAAATTGATAATCGAAAAAACCGGGTTATAGAAGGACTGATCTGATTTTAATCAAATTTGATACACTCATAGACAAAGACATAAGAAACGATATTCAGAAGTTTCAAGGTTGCAGTTCTTACAATAGTGCAGAAAATCGATTATATATATAAAAGGCAAGATGTTTGTGTGTGTGTCTGTTTATCTGGCTGTATGTCTGTATTTTTTTCAGCCCTTTTATTTTAGTTTTTGCTTCAGGTTTGGCTCTAAGTAGGTATAATTGTAATTCTTAGTGTCAGCCATGATACCATTTATTCAGAGGACTTATTTAGCCTTCAAAATTCAGTTTACAATGAAAAATACTTATTTGATATCGATACCAGGAAATCAAAATTTGATTTACATCCATTCATTTTTCTTTCAGTCTACGGTTTCGCTTTAACTGGAAACAACTATTGCTTTTTAGTCTTTCATGCCAACGTCCAAAGAGTCTGAGCTCCGGAACCATGGATTAGTTTTAAAGTTTTCATTACACCCGAGCAACGTTGGGCTATCCTGCTAGTGGAGGATATGGCAAACTCTTTTATCCCAAGTCTGTGAGTCTTTGCAATGTCATTTTTGCAACATGTGGCAGCACATTATTGTGGTGCAGAACTGCATCACGTTGATTCACCAATGCAGGTGTCATTTGTAGCAAGTGTCATTTGTAGCAGGTGTGCATGCATTTCAACAAGCTGATGGCAGTAATGCTCTACATAATGCTCTGATTCATTTCCAGAAAGCTGTAGTGGATAACACCAATTGCCAACCACCAAACGGTCACTATAATCTTTTGCTGATGCAACTTTGGATCTGGGAAATGTTTGGAGGACTCATCATGATCAAGCCATTGACCTAATCATTTACAGTTATCATAAAGTGCAAGAAAAGAAACTGTTGGAATAGAAGTGGCGGTTAAATTTAACTATTTTAGGGGCAAATGGGTGGGACCTAGATGCCAATCTAGTAACATGCTTCAATTCATGAAATCAGGGTACCATGGAAAAATGCTTGTCAAAGCAGTTGCCATGAAAATATTCGTAGAAAAGACAGAGGGAAGCCATGTCATGTTGGTGAGAAAGTGACTGAAGTTGAGATGCCTGGTCAGGATTGATTATATTGCAGATTCTCCTTTGGATTTTTTCAAGAACCTAAAGATGAATAGCAGGAGCACCCAACCAGATGTGGCAACAGTATTTAATGAATGGACGAATGGTAGATTTATAAATGTTCAAAATGGATTCTGATGAGAAAAACTTTCTTTCCCAACACAGTGACCCAATCCTTGCAATAGATGCAGCTACAGATCCAATACATGTCGACTAGCCATTGTACCTCTGGCTTTCATTTGTTTTTTTTATTTTTTACTCATATCACCCCGAGCAAGGCGGTAATGCCACTGATGTGCAGGGGCCTACATAAGAGTAAAAAGATTAGATAGAAGAGAGTGAAGAGAAGGACGAACCAGTAAGAAAGGAGCAAGAGAAGGAAGGGAATACTGGTGTGTTGACAGTTGCAGAGGTGGAGAGAAAGGAAAGGATATACAGGGTGGTGAAGAAGGAACTAGCGTCAAGTGGTGAAGAGATAAGTATTGATCTTGCATTTAAGTTCCTGGAGGTTGTAGCCGTCAGGAAAGCAAGAAAAAGGAAGCGAGTTCCAGAGGCCGGAAGTGTGAGAAAAAAAACTGAAGGAGTAGAATTGCCATCTGAATTTGGTTAATCTAACTATGAATGGGTGAAACCCAGTTGCCAGTCTGGTTGCACGAGTAAACACCTGTTGCAGAGGCACCAGTGACTTAAGTTTGTTCGAGCAGAAGCTATGGAAGTATTTATAGAACAGACAAAGGGAAGCCACATCCCATCGGTGGGAAAGTGGCTGTAGTCGAGCCACCAAGTTGGTACCTATCACATTACTGATTCTCCTTTGGAGCCTGTCAAGAACACCGAGATGAACAGTGGGGACACCTGACCATATATGGCAGCAGTACTCCATGCACGGACAAATGGTTGATTTGTATATATGCAGGATGGTTTCAGGTGGAAAAAACATCCTGGCCTGATACAGTGATCCAACCTTCCTAGCAGTGGATTTAGCTATTGACTCAATGTTATGGTCCCACTTGAGATTGGAAGAGAAGTATGGCCGAGGAGGAGAGTGTATTGCTCTCGAGGAGACTCGCTTGGTCCATGCTTATGAGAGGCAGGAGAGGTTGCCTGTGATGATTGACAGAGAGCAGCTTGGTTCTTGTTAATATGGACAACCTTCAGAGAATTTTAAACTAAAATCTTTATTTAATCCATAGAGGTAGATTGTTCTTGATCTTCTGTCCTATTGATATCCCATCTAGTACTTATTTAGTACTCCAGTTATACCTAATCATGTTTAAAGTATCACAGTAAGTTTAGAGATTAAACTCACCAATTTTTCTTCTTCAGATGATCATGGCCTTTCACATCTCGCTATCTCTAGTGGCTCTTAACAACTTTTCTCTTGTTACCCCTCCCAAACCTTGCTCAAGCCCCAAAATCTAGAATATAAATGTATAGAAACTAGCTTGGCCATAAAGTCAGGGATCAGTTTACATATTGATTATAACATATAATTGATCCCCCAGTTTATATTTTACAGGAACATTAATAAATAACTTTTTTTTTTTTATGTCTAGGAAGGCTTCTTCTTCTAAATGCCATGTTCCTTTAGAACATAGACAATCATGGCCTTCCACATCTCCCTATCCTTTGTGGCTCTTAGGACCTTTTCTCTTGTTACCCCTCCCAAACCCTGCTCAAGCCCCAAAATCTAGAATATAAATGTATAGAAACTAGCTTGGCCATAAAGTCAGGGATCAGTTTACATATTGATTATAACATATAATTGATCCCCCAGTTTATATTTTACAGGAACATTAATAAATAGGTTTTTTTTTTATGTCTAGGAAGGCTTCTTCTTCTAAATGCCATGTTCCTTTAGAACATAGACAATCATGGCCTTCCACATCTCCCTATCCTTTGTGGCCCTTAGGACCTTTTCTCTTGTTACCCCTCCCAAACCCTGCTCAAGCCCCAAAATCTAGAATATAAATGTATAGAAACTAGCTTGGCCATAAAGTCAGGGATCAGTTTACATATTGATTATAACATATAATTGATCCCCCAGTTTATATTTTACAGGAACATTAATAAATAGGGTTTTTTTTTATGTCTAGGAAGGCTTCTTCTTCTAAATGCCATGTTCCTTTAGAACATAGACAATCATGGCCTTCCACATCTCCCTATCCTTTGTGGCTCTTAGGACCTTTTCTCTTGTTACCCCTCCCAACCCCTGCTCTGCCATCCATTTACTCAAGCCCATCAAATCAGTTGTTGCTTTTCCCTTTTTCATTTTTTCTATTTGTCCTGTGAGTATCAGATTCTCCAAGCACTCATTCCTCATTACATGTTCCAAAAACTAAAACTGGCTCTTCCTGATATTAGTTTTCATTTTCATCTGGCATACGGCCATATAACATTGAATACACCGGTTCTCGCTCGATCACCGAAGTTAAGCAACGTTGAGTCTGGTCAGTACTTAGATGGGTGACTGCTTGGGAATTCCAGGTGCTGAAAGCGTATAGTGACGGATGTGTGTTGTGGTGCAGTGGATATCAGCTTGGAAAGAGAAATCGGTGAGCCAAGTTCAAATTCCAGTTGAATACTCTGCATTCACTTAAGCACTGGTACCCTTGGGAAAGATATTAATCCATCCTTTCCCTCCAGTTATGGGTTAAATAACAGGGTAGAACTTTGGGACTCTGTCCTTAAAAACAAATCCCAATGAATCTTGATACTCGAAAAGAAAAAAGTATTACTAGACACAAAATTTATATAAAAGCAACAATAAATTGTTGAAAGAAAAAAGGTATTACCAGCAATAAATAAATAAAAAATTTAGTTGGCAATAAATGACCCACCATGGTTGATATGCCATAAAACAAAATAACCAACCAATCATTTTCATCTTTATTCTCTCTAACACCTCATCATTGCTTAAATGTTTGGTCTATGGTATCCTCAGCATCTTTCTGGAGAACCATATTTAATTGCTTCAATTCTTTCCTTCATTTTTGATGAGATTGGCTAGCATAGTGAAGGACAGGTATCACATAACAATCCAAGACTCTCTTCTTTGTTTGTAACAAAACTTTCCTGTCTTTTAATACTCTCGTCAGATAATGGAAAGCATCCTTGGCCCTGCCAATACACCTTCAGACCTCAATGTTGCACTTTCCATCCAGTTAGAACATTTCTAAGGTATTTAAATTTCTGTACATACTCTATTTTAGCATCCCTAACCTTAAGTTAGCATTTTGGGCATTCAGTTTTCTTGTAGTTTATATGAAGTCCTTTATTTCCACTTTCTTTAGCTATCTTTTGTAGGCCTTGGAGTTTTCTTAAACTCACAATTAGTATCACTAAAATTACTGTCATGAAATTCATAAATCACTCTATTAGATTTATTCATGAATTTCTTATCTTGTCTTACAGGACAATCCTGAGTTTATAACTTGGAATCTTAAACCTAATTTACCTGCTGCTGGCACTTTTACTGCTGCTGTGTGTCATGCTTGACTACATTGAAACTTTGCTGTCAGTTCTCTTTATTTATTAAAGATTTCCATATTATATTTCTATAATGGCTATCATTATCCCATAACAACTCCCATATAATATTCCTCTTGTTGATTTACTAAAAATACTAATTATTATGAATTGTTTATTAGTCTTTCTTTCATTTTATTTCTGTTTCTTATCATCCAGTGTATCATTCTATGGCTGTTAATAAGTAACGTCATTAAGAAATAAAAAAAATCAGCTTTCTATTGTGAAATGACAGCCAGGAAGTCACAATAAAACAGCAGAAGGATAGATTGAGATTAACAGTGGTTCCAGTAAGATGGGGGCCACCCTGCCACACATTAAATGAACCCCTAGCCTTGCTCAGAGAGTAATTTCAGATGAGATTGATCAGCAGGAAGTGTGACATTGAATGGACACCTCACCTACCAGACTTGAAACCTTAGATTTCTATTTATTGGGGTATCTTAAGGATAATATGCACTAAAACAACCCTCAAAATGATTGGTGAACTGAAGGCAGCAATAACATTAAAAATTTTGCGCAATATTCGCAAGTTTGCCTCTAATGCTACTGAGCCCATTTTGGGCATATTTTGGAAAAATTGTGACTTTTATGTAAAGCAACTAATTTAACGAAAACTTTGGGGATGAATCGTACACAAATCCACAAATTTTCTTGAAAATGACTGGACCTTTGGGTTCAGTAGTTTTTTTTGTTTTTTTTTTTTTTTTTGCAAGGGTTACTGTGTATTTTGCAAAAGACTGTTTTAATATGGGGATAAATATAAAAAATTATCTGCACTTTCACTATAACATATTTTTAGGTTTGTCATGCTGCCTTCTGCTCATGTGTGCTTATAGTTGGTACTATAATGTTCACAGGATCAAAGTTTGAGCTTGATTGCACCAGTTTTCTTGCTGATGTTGGAGTGTAAACATGAACACTTTGCTAGCAGTGTGCACTAAGGAGGAACAAAGAATAATGATGATTTCTCTGGCTGAAAGGGGTGTCAGGGGCATAAATTCATTGGAAGCTTTTAAAACAATACAGCAATAATGCACTACTGAGTAGAAGTGTGCATAGATGGTAATTTTCTAAGCACAGCTTAGATGTGGCACAAGGCCGAAAGTATGGGGCACTAGAACTCACTACTCAATTGTAATGATTCTAACAAGATAAGCTTGCTAACAATTATGCCACATTGAGGTGACCAAAGGCTTTTTTAAGTGTAAGTTAGATTTGGCTCAAGGTTGATAGTATGGGACACCCAGTGAGGATCAGACTCCTTAGCGCAATGACTATGGTGGTTTTCTAGGCACAGCTTAGATGTGACACAAGGTCGAAAGTATGGGGCACTCAGTGAAGATAGACTTTACTACTCGATTGTAACAGATGCTAGTTAACCATTACACCCTGGTGTATGAATGAGTCAAGAAGTTTAAAAATAGCCAGACAAAAATGACGGTGGATGAAGGAGCAAATGCCTGTCATCCTCCATCCTGTCAACTTTCATCATTGACAAGAAGATTTAGCAGTCTCAAGAGATGGGAATAGCAAACCAACAAATTATCATCAATAAGGTAGCAGGTTCAATACTGCTTAACTTTGGTGATTATATGGGAACCAGTGTTTCCAACTTTCGTCATTGACAAGAAGATTTAGCAGTCTCGAGAGATGGCAATGGCGAACCAACAAATTATAATCAATAAGGTAGCAGGTTCAATACTGCTTAACTTTGGTGCTTATATGGGAACCAGTGTTTCCAACTTTCGTCATTGACAAGAAGATTCAGCAGTCTCGAGAGATGGTAATGGCAAACCATCAAATTATCATCAATAAGGTAGCAGGTTCAATACTGCTTAACTTTGGTGATTATATGGGAACCAGTGTTTCCAACTTTCGTCATTGACAAGAAGATTTAGCAGTCTCGAGAGATGGTAATGGCAAACCATCAAATTATCATCAATAAGGTAGCAGGTTCAATACTGCTTAACTTTGGTGATTATATGGGAACCAGTGTTTCCAACTTTCGTCATTGACAAGAAGATTTAGGAGTCTCGAGAGATGGCAATGGCGAACCAACAAATTATAATCAATAAGGTAGCAGGTTCAATACTGCTTAACTTTGGTGCTTATATGGGAACCAGTGTTTCCAACTTTCGTCATTGACAAGAAGATTTAGCAGTCTCAAGAGATGGTAACAGCGAACCAACAACTTATCATCAATAAGGTAGCAGGTTCAATACTGCTTAACTTTGGTGATTATATGGGAACCAATGTTTCCAACTTTCGTCATTGACAAGAAGATTTAGCAGTCTCGAGAGATGGCAATGGCGAACCAACAACTTATCATCAATAAGGTAGCAGGTTCAATACTGCTTAACTTTGGTGATTATATGGGAACCAATGTTTCCAACTTTCGTCATTGACAAGAAGATTTAGCAGTCTCGAGAGATGGCAATGGCGAACCAACAAATTATCATCAATAAGGTAGCAGGTTCAATACTGCTTAACTTTGGTGATTATATGGGAACCAGTGTTTCCAACTTTCGTCATTGACAAGAAGATTTAGCAGTCTCAAGAGATGATAACAGCGAACCAACAAATTATCATCAATAAGGTAGCAGGTTCAATACTGCTTAACTTTGGTGATTATATGGGAACCAGTGTTTCCAACTTTCGTCATTGACAAGAAGATTTAGCAGTCTCAAGAGATGGTAACAGCGAACCAACAAATTATCATCAATAAGGTAGCAGGTTCAATACTGCTTAACTTTGGTGATTATATGGGAACCAGTGTTTCCAACTTTCGTCATTGACAAGAAGATTTAGCAGTCTCAAGAGATGGTAACAGCGAACCAACAAATTATCATCAATAAGGTAGCAGGTTCAATACTGCTTAACTTTGGTGATTATATGGGAACCAGTGTTTCCAACTTTCGTCATTGACAAGAAGATTTAGCAGTCTCGAGAGATGGCAATGGCGAACCAACAAATTATCATCAATAAGGTAGCAGGTTCAATACTGCTTAACTTTGGTGATTATATGGGAACCAGTGTTTCCAACTTTCGTCATTGACAAGAAGATTTAGGAGTCTCGAGAGATGGCAATGGCGAACCAACAAATTATAATCAATAAGGTGGCAGGTTCAATACTGCTTAACTTTGGTGATTATATGGGAACCAGTGTTTCTTTCGTCATTGACAAGAAAATTTAGCAGTCTCAAGAGATGGTAACAGCGAACCAACAAATTATCATCAATAAGGTAGCAGGTTCAATACTGCTTAACTTTGAGTGATTATATGGGAACCAGTGTTTTCCAACTTTCGTCATTGACAAGAAGATTTAGCAGTCTCGAGAGATGGCAATGGCGAACCAACAAATTATCATCAATAAGGTAGCAGGTTCAATACTGCTTAACTTTGGTGATTATATGGGAACCAGTGTTCCAACTTTCGTCATTGACAAAGAAGATTTAGGAGTCTCGAGAGATGGCAATGGCGAACCAACAAATTATAATCAATAAGGTAGCAGGTTCAATGCTGCTTAACTTTGGTGATTATATGGGAACCAGTGTTTCAACTTTCGTCATTGACAAGAAGATTTAGCAGTCTCAAGAGATGGTAACAGCGAACCAACAAATTATCATCAATAAGGTAGCAGGTTCAATACTGCTTAACTTTGGTGATTATATGGGAACCAGTGTTTCCAACTTTCGTCATTGACAAGAAGATTTGACAGTCTCGAGAGATGGCAATGGCGAGCCAACAAATTATCATCAATAAGGTAGCAAGGTTCAATACTGCTTAACGCTTTGGTGATTATATGGGAACCAGTGTTTCCAACTTTCGTCATTGACAAGAAGATTTAGGAGTCTCGAGAGATGGCAATGGCGAACCAACAAATTATAATCAATAAGGTAGCAGGTTCAATACTGCTTAACTTTGGTGATTATATGGGAACCAGTGTTCCAACTTTCGTCATTGACAAAGAAGATTTAGCAGTCTCAAGAGATGGTAACAGCAGACAACAAATTATCATCAATAAGGTAGCAGGTTCAATACTGCTTGCTTTGGTGATTATATGGGAACAGTGTTTCCAACTTTCGTCATTGACAAAGAGATTTGGCAGTCTCGAGAGATGGCAATGGCGAACCAACAAATTATCATCAATAAGGTAGCAGGTTCAATACTGCTTAACTTTGGTGATTATATGGGAACCAGTGTTTCCAACTTTTTCGTCATTGACAAGAAGATTTAAGTCTCGAGAGATGGCAATGGCGAACCAACAAATTATAATCAATAAGGTAGCAGGTTCAATACTGCTTATCTTTGGTGATTATATGGGAACCAGTGTTTCCAACTTTCGTCATTGACAAGAAGATTTAGCAGTCTCAAGAGATGGTAACAGCGAGACAACAAATTATCATCAATGGAGTACTTGGGTTCAATACTGCTTAACTTTGGTGATTATATGGGAACCAGTGTTTCCAACTTTCGTCATTGACAAGAAGATTTAGCAGTCTCCGAAAGATGGCAATGGCGAACGCCAACAAATTATAATCAATAAGGTAGCAGGTTCAATGCTGCTTAACTTTGGTGATTATATAAGAACCAATGTTTCCAACTTTCGTCATTGACAAGAAGATTTAGCAGTCTCGAGAGATGGCAATGGCGAACCAACAAATTATAATCAATAAGGTAGCAGGTTCAATACTGCTTAACTTTGGTGCTTATATGGGAACCAGTGTTTCCAACTTTCGTCATTGACAAGAAGATTTAGGAGTCTCGAGAGATGGCAATGGCGAACCAACAAATTATAATCAATAAGGTAGCAGGTTCAATACTGCTTAACTTTGGTGCTTATATGGGAACCAGTGTTTCCAACTTTCGTCATTGACAAGAAGATTCAGCAGTCTCGAGAGATGGTAATGGCAAACCATCAAATTATCATCGATAAGGTAGCAGGTTCAATACTGCTTAACTTTGGTGATTATATGGGAACCAGTGTTTCCAACTTTCGTCATTGACAAGAAGATTTAGCAGTCTCAAGAGATGGTAACAGCGAACCAACAAATTATCATCAATAAGGTAGCAGGTTCAATACTGCTTAACTTTGGTGATTATATGGGAACCAGTGTTTCCAACTTTCGTCATTGACAAGAAGATTTAGCAGTCTCGAGAGATGGCAATGGCGAACCAACAAATTATAATCAATAAGGTAGCAGGTTCAATACTGCTTAACTTTGGTGCTTATATGGGAACCAGTGTTTCCAACTTTCGTCATTGACAAGAAGATTCAGCAGTCTCGAGAGATGGTAATGGCAAACCATCAAATTATCATCGATAAGGTAGCAGGTTCAATACTGCTTAACTTTGGTGATTATATGGGAACCAGTGTTTCCAACTTTCGTCATTGACAAGAAGATTTAGCAGTCTCAAGAGATGGTAACAGCGAAACAACAAATTATCATCAATGAGGTAGCAGGTTCAATACTGCTTAACTTTGGTGATTATATGGGAACCAGTGTTTCCAACTTTCGTCATTGACAAGAAGATTTAGGAGTCTCGAGAGATGGCAATGGCGAACCAAAAAATTATAATCAATAAGGTAGCAGGTTCAATACTGCTTAACTTTGGTGCTTATATGGGAACCAGTGTTTCCAACTTTCGTCATTGACAAGAAGATTTAGCAGTCTCGAGAGATGGCAATGGCGAACCAACAAATTATAATCAATAAGGTAGCAGGTTCAATACTGCTTAACTTTGGTGCTTATATGGGAACCAGTGTTTCCAACTTTCGTCATTGACAAGAAGATTCAGCAGTCTCGAGAGATGGTAATGGCAAACCATCAAATTATCATCAATAAGGCAGCAGGTTCAATACTGCTTAACTTTGGTGATTATATGGGAACAAGTGTTTCCAACTTTCGTCATTGACAAGAAGATTTAGCAGTCTCAAGAGATGGTAACAGCGAACCAACAAATTATCATCAATAAGGTAGCAGGTTCAATACTGCTTAACTTTGGTGATTATATGGGAACCAGTGTTTCCAACTTTCGTCATTGACAAGAAGATTTAGCAGTCTCGAGAGATGGCAATGGCGAACCAACAAATTATAATCAATAAGGTAGCAGGTTCAATACTGCTTAACTTTGGTGCTTATATGGGAACCAGTGTTTCCAACTTTCGTCATTGACAAGAAGATTCAGCAGTCTCGAGAGATGGTAATGGCAAACCATCAAATTATCATCAATAAGGTAGCAGGTTCAATACTGCTTAACTTTGGTGATTATATGGGAACCAGTGTTTCCAACTTTCGTCATTGACAAGAAGATTTAGCAGTCTCAAGAGATGGTAACAGCGAAACAACAAATTATCATCAATAAGGTAGCAGGTTCAATACTGCTTAACTTTGGTGATTATATGGGAACCAGTGTTTCCAACTTTCGTCATTGACAAGAAGATTTAGGAGTCTCGAGAGATGGCACTGGCGAACCAAGAAATTTTAATCAATAAGGTAGCAGGTTCAATACTGCTTAACTTTGGTGATTATATGGGAACCAGTGTTTCCAACTTTCGTCTTTGACAAGAAGATTTAGGAGTCTCGAGAGATGGCAATGGCGAACCAACAAATTATAATCAATAAGGTAGCAGGTTCAATACTGCTTAACTTTGGTGCTTATATGGGAACCAGTGTTTCCAACTTTCGTCATTGACAAGAAGATTTAGGAGTCTCGAGAGATGGCAATGGCGAACCAACAAATTATAATCAATAAGGTAGCAGGTTCAATACTGCTTAACTTTGGTGATTATATGGGAACCAGTGTTTCCAACTTTCGTCATTGACAAGAAGATTTAGGAGTCTTGAGAGATGGCAATGGCGAACCAACAAATTATAATCAATAAGGTAGCAGGTTCAATACTGCTTAACTTTGGTGATTATATGGGAACCAGTGTTTCCAACTTTCGTCATTGACAAGAAGATTTAGCAGTCTCGAGAGATGGCAATGGCGAACCAACAAATTATAATCAATAAGGTAGCAGGTTCAATACTGCTTAACTTTGGTGATTATATGGGAACCAGTGTTTCCAACTTTCGTTATTGACAAGAAGATTTAGCAGTCTCGAGAGATGGCAATGGCGAACCAACAAATTATAATCAATAAGGTAGCAGGTTCAATACTGCTTAACTTTGGTGATTATATGGGAACCAGTGTTTCCAACTTTCGTCATTGACAAGAAGATTTAGCAGTCTCGAGAGATGGCAAAGGCGAACCAACAAATTATAATCAATAAGGTAGCAGGTTCAATGCTGCTTAACTTTGGTGATTATATGGGAACCAGTGTTTCCAACTTTCGTTATTGACAAGAAGATTTAGCAGTCTCGAGAGATGGCAATGGCGAACCAACAAATTATAATCAGTAAGGTAGCAGGTTCAATACTGCTTAACTTTGGTGATTATATGGGAACCAGTGTTTCCAACTTTCGTCATTGACAAGAAGATTTAGCAGTCTCGAGAGATGGCAATGGCGAACCAACAAATTATAATCAATAAGGTAGCAGGTTCAATAATGCTTAACTTTGGTGATTATATGGGAACCAGTGTTTCCAACTTTCGTCATTGACAAGAAGATTTAGGAGTCTCGAGAGATGGCAATGGCGAACCAACAAATTATAATCAATAAGGTAGCAGGTTCAATACTGCTTAACTTTGGTGATTATATGGGAACCAGTGTTTCCAACTTTCGTCATTGACAAGAAGATTTAGCAGTCTCGAGAGATGGCAATGGCGAACCAACAAATTATAATCAATAAGGTAGCAGGTTCAATACTGCTTAACTTTGGTGATTATATGGGAACCAATGTTTCCAACTTTCGTTATTGACAAGAAGATTTAGCAGTCTCGAGAGATGGCAATGGCGAACCAACAAATTATAATCAATAAGGTAGCAGGTTCAATACTGCTTAACTTTGGTGATTATATGGGAACCAGTGTTTCCAACTTTCGTCATTGACAAGAAGATTTAGCAGTCTCGAGAGATGGCAATGGCGAACCAACAAATTATAATCAATAAGGTAGCAGGTTCAATACTGCTTAACTTTGGTGATTATATGGGAACCAGTGTTTCCAACTTTCGTCATTGACAAGAAGATTTAGGAGTCTCCAGAGATGGCAATGGCGAACCAACAAATTATAATCAATAAGGTGGCAAGGTTTCAATACTGCTTAACTTTGGTGATTATGTGGGAACCAATGTTTGCAACTTTCGTCATTGACAAAGAAGATTTACTTGGTCTCCAGATGGCAATGGCGAACCAACAGTGCGTAATCCAATAGACGGGTTCAATGCTAGCAACTGGTGATTATGTAAAGACCAATGTTCCAACTTTCGTCATTGACAAGAGAATTTAGGAGTCTCGAGAGATGGCAATGGCGAACCAATAGGTATAATCAATAAGGTACTTGGGTTCAATACTGCTTAACTGGTGATTATATGGGAACCAGTGTTTCCAACTTTCGTCATTGACCAAGAAAGTTGTAGTCTCGAGAGATGGCAATGGCAAGACAACAAATTATAATCAATAAGGTAGCAGTTCAATACCAGCAACACAAGTGATTATATAGAACGAATATTTCCAACTTTCGTCATTGACAAGAAGATTTAGGAGTCTCGAGAGATGGCAATGGCAGACAACAAATTATAATCAATAAGGTGGCAGGTTCCAATACAACCCAACTTTAGTGATTATACTTGGGAACCAGTGTTTCCAACTTTCGTCATTGACAAGAAGATTTAGAGTCTCGAGGTATGACTGGCGAACCAACAAATTATAATCGTAATAAGATGTGGGTTCAATACTGCTTAACTTTGGTGATTATATGGGGCCAGTGTTTCCAACTTTCGTCATTGACAAGAAGATTTAGCAGTCTCAAGATAGTAACGAACCAACAAAATTGTCATCAATAAGGTAGCAGGTTCAATACTGCTTAACTTTGGTGATTATACCGAACAAAATCTGTTTTCCAACTTTCGTCATTGACAAGAAGATTTAGCAGTCTGGAGAAATGGCAATGGCGAACCAATGGAGTATAATCGTAAGGTAGCGGGTTCAATACTGCACTTTGGATGTATATGGGAACCAGTGTTGCTTTCGTCATTGACAAGAAAGATTCAGCAGTCTCGAGAAATGTGAAAGTAGCAAACCATCAAATTATCATCAATAAGGTAGCAGGTTCAATACTGCTTAACTTTGATGATTATGTAAACAATGTTTCTTTAAATCATTGACAAGAAGATTTAGCAGTCTCAAGAGATGTTAACAGCGAAACAACAAATTATCATCAATAAGGTAGCAGGTTCCATGCTAATAACTTTGGTATATGAGAACCAGTGTTTCAACTTTCGTCATTGACAGAGATTTAGGGTCTCAGAGATGGCAATGGCAGACAACAAATTATAATCAATAAGGTAGCAGGTTCAATACCCTTCAACTTTTGGTGATTATATGGGAACCAATGTTTCAACACTAGTAAGTGACAAGAAGATTTACTAGCAGTCTCGAGAGATGGCAATGGCAGACCAACAAATTATAATCAATAAGGTAGCAGGTTCAATACCGACGCTGGTGATTATATGGGGAACCGTGTTTCCAACTGTCATTGACAAGAAGATTCCAACAGTCTCGAGAGATGGTAATGGCAAACCATCAAATTATAATCAATAAGGTACTTGAGTTCAATACCTGCTTAACTTTGACGTTATATAGAGAACCAGTGTTTCCAACTTTCGTCATTGACAAGAAGATTTGGGAGTCTCGAAGATGCAACAATGGCAGACAACAATTATCGTCAATAAGGTAGCAGGTTCCAATGCTGTAGCACCTGGTGATTATATAGAGATTCAGTGTTTCCAACTTTCGTCATTGACGAAAGATTCAGCAGTCTCGAGAGCTGGTAACGGCGAACCAACAAATTATAATCAATAAGGTAGCAGGTTCAATACTGCTTAACTTTGGTGATTATATGGGAACCAGTGTTTCCAACTTTCGTCATTGACAAGAAGATTTAGGAGTCTCGAGAGATGGCAATGGCGAACCAACAAATTATAATCAGTAAGGTAGCAGGTTCAATACTGCTTAACTTTGGTGATTATATGGGAACCAATGTTTCCAACTTTCGTCATTGACAAGAAGATTTAGGAGTCTCGAGAGATGGCAATGGCGAACCAACAAATTATAATCAATAAGGTAGCAGGTTCAATACTGCTTAACTTTGGTGATTATATGGGAACCAATGTTTCCAACTTTCGTCATTGACAAGAAGATTTACCAGTCTCGAGAGATGGTAATGGCGAACCAACAAATTATAATCAATAAGGTAGCAGGTTCAATACTGCTTAACTTTGGTGATTATATGGGAACCAGTGTTTCCAACTTTCGTCATTGACAAGAAGATTTACGAGTCTCGAGAGATGGCAATGGCGAACCAACAAATTATAATCAATAAGGTAGCAGGTTCAATACTGCTTAACTTTGGTGATTATATGGGAACCAATGTTTCCAACTTTCGTCATTGACAAGAAAATTTAGCAGTCTCGAGAGATGGCAATGGCGAACCAAAAAATTATAATCAATAAGGTAGCAGGTTCAATACTGCTTAACTTTGGTGCTTATATGGGAACAAGTGTTTCCAACTTTCGTCATTGACAAGAAGATTTAGGAGTCTCGAGAGATGGCAATGGCGAACCAACAAATTATAATCAATAAGGTAGCAGGTTCAATACTGCTTAACTTTGGTGCTTATATGGGAACCAGTGTTTCCAACTTTCGTCATTGACAAGAAGATTTAGCAGTCTCGAGAGATGGTAACGGCGAACCAACAAATTATAATCAATAAGGTAGCAGGTTCAATACTGCTTAACTTTGGTGATTATATGGGAACCAGTGTTTCCAACTTTCGTCATTGACAAGAAGATTTAGCAGTCTCGAGAGATGGCAATGGCGAACCAACAAATTATAATCAATAAGGTAGCAGGTTCAATACTGCTTAACTTTGGTGATTATATGGGAACCAGTGTTTCCAACTTTCGTCATTGACAAGAAGATTCAGCAGTCTCGAGCGATGGTAACGGCGAACCAACAAATTATAATCAATAAGGTAGCAGGTTCAATACTGCTTAACTTTGGTGATTATATGGGAACCAGTGTTTCCAACTTTCGTTATTGACAAGAAGATTTAGCAGTCTCGAGAGATGGCAATGGCGAACCAACAAATTATAATCAATAAGGTAGCAGGTTCAATACTGCTTAACTTTGGTGCTTATATGGGAACCAGTGTTTCCAACTTTCGTCATTGACAAGAAGATTTAGCAGTCTCGAGAGATGGCAATGGCGAACCAACAAATTATAATCAATAAGGTAGCAGGTTCAATACTGCTTAACTTTGGTGATTATATGTGAACCAGTGTTTCCAACTTTCGTCATTGACAAGAAGATTTAGCAGTCTCGAGAGATGGTAACGGCGAACCAACAAATTATAATCAGTAAGGTAGCAGGTTCAATGTTTAACTTTGGTGATTATATGGGAACCAGTGTTTCCAACTTTCGTTATTGACAAAGAAGATTTAGCAGTCTCGAGAGATGGCAATTATAATCAATAAGTTAGCAGGTTCCACACAAGCCAATCCTTCTTTGGTGCTTATATGGGAACCAGTGTTTTCAACTTTCGTCATTGACAAGAAGATTTACACTCGAGAGATGGTAACGGTTTACCAACAAATTATAATCAATAAGGTAGCAGGTTCAATACTGCTTAACTTGGTGATTATAAAACCAGTGTTTCCAACTTTCGTCATTGACAAGATTTAGCAGGTCTGAGAGATGGCAATGGCGAACCAACAAATATAATCAACAGCAGCAGGTTCAATACTGCTTAACTTTGGTGATTATATGGGAACCAGTGTTTCCAACTTTCGTCAGCTGGACAAGAAGATTCAGTAGTCTCGAGATGGTAATGGCAACCATCAAATTATAATCAATAAGGTAGCAGGTTCAATACTGCTTAACTTGGTGATTATATGGGAACCAATGTTTCCAACTTTCGTCATTGACAAGAAGATTTAGCAGTCTCCAGAGATGGCAATGGTGAACCAACAAATTATAATCAATAAGGTAGCAGGTTCATTACCGTTTAAATTCTTTGGTGATTATGGAACCAATGTTTCCAACTTTTCTGTCATTGACAAAAGATTTAGCAGTCTCGAGGGGATGGCAATGGCGAACCAAATTATAATCAATAAGGTAGCAGGTTCAATACTGCTAACTTTAATATATGGGAACCAATGTTTCCAACTTTCGTCATTGACAAGAAGATTTAGCAGTCTCGAGAGATGGTAATGGCAAACCAACAAACTATCATCACAAGGTAGCAGGTTCAATACTGTTTAATCCTTGTGTCATGGGAACCAGTGTTTCCAACTTTCGTCATTGACAAGAAGATTTAGCAGTCTCGAGATGGCAATGGCGAACCAACAAATTATAATCACAAGGTAGCAGGTTCAATACTGCTTAATCTCTTGCATTATATGGGAACCAATGTTTCCAACTCGTCATTGACAAGAAGATTTAGCAGTCTCGAGAGATGGCAATGGCGAACCAACAAATTATAATCAATAAGGTAGCAGGTTCAATACTGCTTAACTTTGCGATTGGTATGGGAACCAGTGTCGTAACTTCTTCGTCATTGACAAGAAGATTTAGCAGTCTTGAGAGATGGTAACGGCGAACCAACAAATTGCGTTCAATAAGGTAGCAGGTTCAATACTGCTTAACTTTGGCATTTAAGGGAACCAGTGTTTCCAACTTTCGTCATTGACAAGAAGATTTAGAGTCTCGAGATAAGAATAAGAAACCACAACAAATACTATAATCAATAAGGTAGCAGGTTCACTACTTTGCTAACTTAGTGATTATATGGAACCAATGTTTCCAACTTTCGTCATTGACAAGAAGATTTAGCAGCCCTGAGAGATGGCAATGGCGGAACTAACAAATTATAATCAATACGGTAGCAGGTTCAATACTGCTTAACTTTGGTGATTATATGGAAACTAATGTTTCCTAACTTGCCACACAAGAAGATTTAGCAGTCTCCAGAGATGGCAATGGTATGAACCAACAAATTATAATCAAGAAGGTAGCAGGTTCAATGCTTAACTTTGGTGATTATATGGGAACCTATTGCTTCAACTTTTGTCATTGACAAGAAGATTTAGCAGTCTCCAGAGATGCAATGGCGAAACCAAACAAACAATATTTTCAACCAATGGCAGACCAATACTGCTTAACTTTGGTGATTATATGGAACCAGTGTTTCCAACTTTGTCATTGACAAGAAGATTTAGTAGCCCCAGAAGATGGCACATGAACCAACAAATTATATTCCCAATAAGGTAGCAGGTTCATCAATGGTTAACTTTGGTGATTTATATGAACCAATGTTTCCAACCTCGGTCATTGACAAGAAGATTTAGCAGTCTCGAGATGGGTAATGGCGAACCAACAAAATTATAATCAATAAGGTAGCAGGTCTAATACTGCTTAACTTTGGTGATTATATGGGAACCATATGTTTCCAACTTGCTATTGACAAGAAGATTTACAGTCTCGAGAGATGGCAATGGCGAACCAACAAATTATAACTGGATGGTAGCAGGTTCAATACTGCTTAACTTTGGTGCTTTATGGGAACCAGTGTTTCCTAACTTTCGTCATTGACAAGAAGATTTAGCAGTCTCTGAGAGATGGTAACGGCGAGAACCAACAAATTATAATCAACAAGGTGAAGGTGTTCAATACTGCTTAACTTTGCAGATTATATGGGAACCAGTGGTTTCAACGTCATTGACAAGAAGATTTAGCAGTCTCAGAGATGGCAAATATGAACCAACAAATTATAATCTATAAGGTAGCAGGTTCAATACTGCTTAACTTTGGTGATTATATGAACCAGTGTTTCCAACTTTCGTCATTGACAAGAAGATTTGGCAGTCTCGAGAGATGGTAACGGCGAACCAACAAATTATAATCAATAAGGTAGCAGGTTCAATACTGCTTAACTTTGGTGATTATATGAGGCCAGTGTTTCAACTTTCGTTATTGACAGAAAGATTTAGCAGTCTCGAGAGATGGCAATGGCGAACCAACAAATTATAATCAATAAGGTAGCAGGTTCAATACTGCTTAACTTTGGTATAACTTATATGGGAACCAGTGTTTCCAACTTTCGTCATTGACAAGAAGATTTAGCACTCTCGAGAGATGGTAACGGCGAACCAACAAATTATAATCAATAAGGTAGCAGGTTCAATACTGCTTAACTTTGAGTATATGGGAACCAGTGTTTCCAACTTTCTGTCATTGACAAGAAGATTTAGCAGTCTCGAGAGATGGCAATGGCGAACCAACAAATTATAATCAATAAGGTAGCAGGTTCAATACTGTAGCAGTAGGTATATGGGAACCAGTGTTTCCAACTTTCGTCATTGACAAGAAGATTCGGCAGTCTCGAGAGATGGTAATGGCAAACCATCAAATTATAATCAATAAGGTAGCAGGTTCAATACGCCTTTGGTGATTATATGGGGAACAATGTTTCCAACTTTCCGTCATTGACAAGAAGAAGATTTAGCAGTCTCAGAGATGGCAATGGCGAACCAACAAATTATAATCAATAAGGTAGCAGGTTCAATACTGCTTAACTTTGGTGATTATATGGGAACCAATGTTTCCGACTTTCGTCATTGACAAGAAGATTTAGCAGTCTCGAGAGATGGTAATGGCAAACCAACAAACTATCATCAATAAGGTAGCAGGTTCAATACTGCTTAACTTTGGTGATTATATGAGAACCAGTGTTTCCAACTTTCGTCATTGACAAGAAGATTTAGCAGTCTCGAGAAATGGCAATGGCGAACCAAAAAATTATAATCAATAAGGTAGCAGGTTCAATACTGCTTAACTTTGGTGATTATATAGGAACCAATGTTCCAACTTTCGTCATTGACAAGAAGATTTAGCAGTCTCGAGAGATGGCAATGGCGAACCAACAAATTATAATCAATAAGTTAGCAGGTTCAATACTGCTTAACTTTGGTGATTATATGGGAACCAGTGTTTCAACTTTCGTCATTGACAAAGAAGATTTAGCAGTCTCGAGAGATGGTAACGGCGAACCAGCAAATTATAATCAATAAGGTAGCAGGTTCAATACTGCTTAACTTTGGTGATTATATGGGAACCAATGTTCCAACTTTCGTCATTGACAAGAAGATTTGAAGTCTCCAGAGATGGCAATGGCGAACCAACAAATTATAATCAATAAGGTAGCAGGTTCAATACTGCTTAACTTTGGTGATTATATGGGAACCCATGTTTCCAACTTTCGTCATTGACAAGAAGATTTAGCAGTCTCCAGAGATGGCAATGGCGAACCAACAAATTATAATCAATAAGGTAGCAGGTTCAATACTGCTTAACTTTACGAGTGATTATATGGGAACAGTGTTTCCAACTTTCGTCATTGACAAGAAGATTTAGCAGTCTCGAGAGATGGCAATGGCGAACCAACAAATTATAATCAATAAGGTAGCAGGTTCAATACTGCTTAACTTTGGTGATTATATGGAGCCAATGTTTTCCAACTTTCGTCAGTGACAGAAGATTTAGCAGTCTCCAGAGATGGCAATGGCGAACCAACAAATTATAATCAATAAGGTAGCAGGTTCAATACTGCTTAGCACGAGAGTGATTATATGGGAACCAATGTTTCCAACTTTCGTCATTGACAAGAAGATTTAGCAGTCTCGAGAGATGGCAATGGCGAACCAACAAATTATAATCAATAAGGTAGCAGGTTCAATACTGCTTAACTTTGGTGATTATATAGGAACCAGTGTTTCCAACTTTCGTCATTGACAAGAAGATTTAGCGATCTCCAGAGATGGCAATGGCGAACCAACAAATTATAATCAATAAGGTAGCAGGTTCAATACTGCTTAACTTTGGTGATTATGTAGAACTTAATGTTCCAACTTTCGTCATTGACAAGAAGATTTAGCAGTCTCGAGAGATGGCAATGGCGAACCAACAAATTATAATCAATAAGGTAGCAGGTTCAATACTGCTTAACTTTAGTGATTATATGGGAACCAGTGTTTCCAACTTTCGTCATTGACAAGGAGATTCAGCAGTCTCGAGAGATGGTAACGGCGAACCAACAAATTATAATCAATAAGGTAGGTTCAATACTGCTTAACTTTAGTGATTATATGATTAGTGTTTCCAACTTTCGTTATTGACAAGAAGATTTGTAGTCTCGAGAGATGGCAATGGCGAACCAACAAATTATAATCAATAAGGTAGCAGGTTCAATACTGCTTAACTTTGGTGCTTATATGGAGAACCAGTGTTTCCAACTTTCGTCATTGACAAAGTTGCCAGTCTCGAGAGATGGTAACGGCAGACAACAAATTATAATCAATAAGGTAGCAGGTTCAATACTGTCTTTTGGTGATTATATGGAACACGTGTTTCCAACTTTCGTCATTGACAAGAAGATTTAGCAGTCTCGAGAGATGGCAATGGCGAACCAACAAATTATAATCAATAAGGTAGCAGGTTCAATACTGCTTAACTTTAGTGATTATATGTGAACCAGTGTTTCCAACTTTAAATCATTGACAAAGAAGATTTAGCAGTCTCGAGAGATGGTAACGGCGAAGACCAACAAATTATAATCAATAAGGTAGTTTTCAATACTGCTTAACTTTAGTGATTATGGGAACCAGTGTTTCCAACTTTCGTTATTGACAAGAAGATTTAGCAGTCTCGAGAGATGGCATTGTAGAACCAACAAAACTATACAATCACAACAAGGTAAAGTTCAATATAACTGCTTTGATGTACTAATAGAAGTTGAAATTACATTTTTAACTTTTGGTAGTGACAAGAAGGTCACGCTTTATGATCTCGAGAGATGGTAACGGCGAACCAACAAATTATAATCAATAAGGTAGCAGGTTCAATACTGCTTAACTGGTGATTATATGAGACCAGTGTTTCCAACTTTCGTCATTGACAAGAAGATTTAGCAGTCTCGAGAGATGGCAATGGCGAACCAACAAATTATAATCAATAAGGTAGCAGGTTCAATATAACCGCTTTGGCAAGTGATTATATGGGAACCAGTGTTCCAGCTTTCGTCGTGTGAAAGTTAGCAGTCTCGAGAGATGGTAATGGCAAACCATCAAATTATAATCAATAGTGCGGGTTCAATACTGCTTAACTTTGGTGATTATGTGGGAACCAATGTTTCCAACTTTCGTCATTGACAAGAAGATTTAGCAGTCTCCAGAGATGGCAATGGCGAACCAACAAATTATAATCAATAAGGTAGCAGGTTCAATACTGCTTAACTTTGGTGATTATAGCAGGAACCAATGTTTCAACTTTCGTCATTGACAAAGAAGATTTAGCAGTCTCGAGGGATGGCAATGGCAGACAACAAATTATAATCAATAAGGTAGCAGGTTCAATACCGCCAACTTTGGTGATTATATAGGAACCAATGTTCCAACTTTCGTCATTGACAAGAAGATTTGCTTGGTCTCGAGAGATGGTAATGGCAAACCAACAAACTATCATCAATAAGGTAGCAAGGTTCAATACTGCTTAACTTTGGTGATTATATAGGAACCAGTGTTTCCAACTTTCGTCATTGACAAGAAGATTCCCAGCAGTCTCGAGAGATGGCAATGCTTGAACAAGAATTATAATCAATAAGGTGCTGCGGTTCAATACCTGGCAACTTTGAGTGATTATGTAGGAACCAATGTTTTCCAACTTTCGTCATTGACAAAGAAGATTTAGCAGTCTTTCGAAGATGGCAATGGCAAACCAACAAATTGTAATCAATAAGGTAGCAGGTTCAATACTGCTTAGCTTTGGTGATTATGGGAACCAGTGTTTCAACTTTCGTCATTGACAAGAAGATTTGGCAGTCTCGAGAGATGGTAACGGCGAACCAACAAATTATAATCAATAAAATTAACGAGTTCCAATACTGCTTAACTTTTGGTGATTATGTAGGACACCCAGTGTTTCCAACTTTCGTCATTGACAAGAAGATTTAGGAGTCTCGAGAGATGGCAATGGCGAACCAACAAATGTAATCGATAAGGTAGCAGGTTCAATACTGCTTAACTTTGGTGATTATATGGGAACCAATGTTTCCAACTTTCGTCATTGACAAGAAGATTTAGCAGTCTCGAGAGATGGCAATGGCGAACCAACAAATTATAATCAATAAGGTAGCAGGTTCAATACTGCTTAACTTTGGTGATTATATGGGAACCAATGTTTCCAACTTTCGTCATTGACAAGAAGATTTAGCAGTCTCCAGAGATGGCAATGGCGAACCAACAAATTATAATCAATAAGGTAGCAGGTTCAATACTGCTTAACTTTGGTGATTATATGGGAACCCATGTTTCCAACTTTCGTCATTGACAAGAAGATTTAGCAGTCTCCAGAGATGGCAATGGCGAACCAACAAATTATAATCAATAAGGTAGCAGGTTCAATACTGCTTAACTTTGGTGATTATATGGGAACCAGTGTTTCCAACTTTCGTCATTGACAAGAAGATTTAGCAGTCTCCAGAGATGGCAATGGCGAACCAACAAATTATAATCAATAAGGTAGCAGGTTCAATACTGCTTAACTTTGGTGATTATATGGGAACCAATGTTTCCAACTTTCGTCATTGACAAGAAGATTTAGCAGTCTCCAGAGATGGCAATGGCGAACCAACAAATTATAATCAATAAGGTAGCAGGTTCAATACTGCTTAACTTTGGTGATTATATGGGAACCAATGTTTCCAACTTTCGTCATTGACAAGAAGATTTAGCAGTCTCGAGAGATGGCAATGGCGAACCAACAAATTATAATCAATAAGGTAGCAGGTTCAATACTGCTTAACTTTGGTGATTATATGGGAACCAATGTTTCCAACTTTCGTCATTGACAAGAAGATTTAGCAGTCTCGAGAGATGGTAATGGCAAACCAACAAATTATCATCAATAAGATAGCAGGTTCAATACTGCTTAACTTTGGTGATTATATGGGAACCCATGTTTCCAACTTTCGTCATTGACAAGAAGATTTAGCAGTCTCGAGAGATGGCAATGGCGAACCAACAAATTATAATCAATAAGGTAGCAGGTTCAATACTGCTTAACTTTGGTGATTATATGGGAACCAGTGTTTCCAACTTTCGTCATTGACAAGAAGATTTAGCAGTCTCCAGAGATGGCAATGGCGAACCAACAAATTATAATCAATAAGGTAGCAGGTTCAATACTGCTTAACTTTGGTGATTATATGGGAACCAATGTTTCCAACTTTCGTCATTGACAAGAAGATTTAGCAGTCTCGAGAGATGGCAATGGCGAACCAACAAATTATAATCAATAAGGTAGCAGGTTCAATACTGCATAACTTTGGTGATTATATGGGAACCCATGTTTCCAACTTTCGTCATTAACAAGAAGATTTAGCAGTCTCGAGAGATGGCAATGGCGAACCAACAAATTATAATCAATAAGGTAGCAGGTTCAATACTGCTTAACTTTGGTGATTATATGGGAACCAGTGTTTCCAACATTCGTCATTGACAAGAAGATTTAGCAGTCTCGAGAGATGGCAATGGCGAACCAACAAATTATAATCAATAAGGTAGCAGGTTCAATACTGCTTAACTTTGGTGATTATATGGGAACCAGTGTTTCCAACTTTCGTCATTGACAAGAAGATTTAGCAGTCTCCAGAGATGGCAATGGCGAACCAACAAATTATAATCAATAAGGTAGCAGGTTCAATACTGCTTAACTTTGGTGATTATATGGGAACCAATGTTTCCAACTTTCGTCATTGACAAGAAGATTTAGCAGTCTCGAGAGATGGCAATGGCGAACCAACAAATTATAATCAATAAGGTAGCAGGTTCAATACTGCTTAACTTTGGTGATTATATGGGAACCAATGTTTCCAACTTTCGTCATTGACAAGAAGATTTAGCAGTCTCGAGAGATGGTAATGGCGAACCAACAAATTATAATCAATAAGGTATCAGGTTCAATACTGCTTAACTTTGGTGATTATATGGGAACCAATGTTTCCAACTTTCGTCATTGACAAGAAGATTTAGCAGTCTCGAGAGATGGCAATGGCGAACCAACAAATTATAATCAATAAGGTAGCAGGTTCAATACTGCTTAACTTTGGTGATTATATGGGAACCAATGTTTCCAACTTTCGTCATTGACAAGAAGATTTAGCAGTCTCGAGTGATGGCAATGGCGAACCAACAAATTATAATCAATAAGGTAGCAGGTTCAATACTGCTTAACTTTGGTGATTATATGGGAACCAATGTTTCCAACTTTCGTCATTGACAAGAAGATTTAGCAGTCTCCAGAGATGGCAATGGCGAACCAACAAATTATAATCAATAAGGTAGCAGGTTCAATACTGCTTAACTTTGGTGATTATATGGGAACCAATGTTTCCAACTTTCGTCATTGACAAGAAGATTTAGCAGTCTCGAGAGATGGCAATGGCGAACCAACAAATTATAATCAATAAGGTAGCAGGTTCAATACTGCTTAACTTTGGTGATTATATGGGACCAGTGTTTCCAACTTTCGTCATTGACAAGAAGATTTAGCAGTCTCGAGAGATGGTAACGGCGAACCAACAAATTATAATCAATAAGGTAGCAGGTTCAATACTGCTTAACTTTGGTGATTATATGGGAACCAGTGTTTCCAACTTTCGTCATTGACAAGAAGATTTAGCAGTCTCGAGAGATGGCAATGGCGAACCAACAAATTATAATCAATAAGGTAGCAGGTTCAATACTGCTTAACTTTGGTGATTATATGGGAACCAATGTTTCCAACTTTCGTCATTGACAAGAAGATTTAGCAGTCTCGAGAGATGGCAATGGCGAACCAACAAATTATAATCAATAAGGTAGCAGGTTCAATACTGCTTAACTTTGGTGATTATATGGGAACCAATGTTTCCAACTTTCGTCATTGACAAGAAGATTTAGCAGTCTCCAGAGATGGCAATGGCGAACCAACAAATTATAATCAATAAGGTAGCAGGTTCAATACTGCTTAATTTTGGTGATTAGCGGGAACCACAATGTTTCCAACTTTCGTCATTGACAAGAAGATTTAGCAGTCTCGAGAGATGGCAATGGCGACCAACAAATTATAATCAACAAGGTAGCAGGTTCAATATCGCTTAACTTTGGTGATTATATGGGAACCAATGTCGCAACTTTCGTCATTGACAAGAAGATTGCAGTCTCGAGAGATGGCAATGGCGAACCAACAAATTATAATCAACAAGGTAGCAGGTTCAATACTGCTTAACTTTGGTGATTATATGGGAACCAATGTTTCCAACTTTCGTCATTGACAAGAAGATTTAGCAGTCTCGAGAGACAGGTACTGGCGAACCAACAAATTATAATCAGTGTAGCAGGTTCAATACTGCTTAACTTCGGTGACGAGATGGGAACCAGTGTTTCCAACTTTCGTCATTGACAAGAAGATTTAGCAGTCTGGAGAGATGGTAACGGTGAACCAACAAATTATAATCAATAAGGTAGCAGGTTCAATACTGCTTAACTTTGGTGATTATATGGGAACCAATGTTTCCAACTTTCGTCATTGACAAGAAGATTTAGCAGTCTCGAGAGATGGCAATGGCGAACCAACAAATTATACCCACAAGGTAGCAGGTTCAATACTGCTTAACTTTGGTGATTATATGGGAACCAATGTTTCCAACTTTCGTCATTGACAAGAAGATTTAGCAGTCTCGAGAGATGGCAATGGCGAACCAACAAATTATAATCAATAAGGTAGCAGGTTCAATACTGCTTAACTTTGGTGATTATATGGGAACCAGTGTTTCCAACTTTCGTCATTGACAAGAAGATTTAGCAGTCTCGAGAGATGGTAATTATGAACCAACAAATTATAATCAATAAGGTAGCAGGTTCAATACTGCTTAACTTTGGTGATTATATGTAAACCAGTGTTTCCAACTTTCGTCATTGACAAGAAGATTTTAGCAGTCTCGAGAGATGGTAATGATGAACCAACAAATTATAATCAATAAGGTAGCAGGTCTACGATTGCTTAACTTTGGTGATTATATGGGAACCAGTGTTTCCAACTTTCGTCATTGACAAGAAGATTTAGCAGTCTCGAGAGATGGCAATGGCGAACCAACAAATTATAATCAATAAGGTAGCAGGTTCAATACTGCTTAACTTTGGTGATTATATGGGAACCAGTTTTTTCAACTTTCGTCATTGACAAGAAGATTTAGGTGTGTCTCGAGAGATGGCAATGGTGAACCAACAAATTATAATCAATAAGGTAGCAGGTTCAATACTGCTTAACTTTGGTGATTATATGGGAACCAGTGTTTCCAACTTTCGTCATTGACAAGAAGATTTAGCAGTCTCGAGAGATGGCAATGGCGAACCAAAAAAATTATAATCAATAAGGTAGCAGGTTCAATACTGCTTAACTTTGGTGATTATATGGGAACCAATGTTTCCAACTTTCGTCATTGACAAGAAGATTTAGCAGTCTCGAGAGATGGCAATGGCGAACCAACAAATTATAATCACTAAGGTAGCAGGTTCAATACTGCTTAACTTTGGTGATTATGTGGGAACCAGTGTTTCCAACTTTCGTCATTGACAAGAAGATTTAGCAGTCTCGGAGATGGTAACGGCGAACCAACAAACACCCAATAAGTAGCAGGTTCAATACTGCTTAACTTTGGTGATTATATGGGAACCAGTGTTTTAACCGTCATTGACAAGAAGATTTAGGAGTCTCGAGAGATGGCGATGGCGAACCAACAAATTATAATCAATAAGGCCTTGAGTTCAATACTGTCTTTGGTGATTATGTGGGAACCAATGTTTCGCTTTCGTCATTGACAAAGAAGATTTAACTTGATCTCAAAGAGATGGCAATGGCGAACCAACAAATTATAATCAATAAGGTAGCGGGTTCAATACTGCTTAACTTTGGTGATTATACTTAGAACCAGTGTTCCAACTTTCGTCATTGACAAGAAGATTTACCGTGAGTCTCGAGGAGATGGTAACGGCGAACCAACAAATTATAATCAATAAGGTAGCAGGTTCAATACTGCTTAACTTTGGTGATTATATGGGAACCCATGTTTCCAGCTTTCGTCATTGACGAAAGATTTGGCAGTCTCAGAGATAGCAATGGCGAACCAACAAATTATAATCAATAAGGTGGCAGGTTCAATACTGCTTAACTTTGGTGATTATATGGGAACAGTGTTTCCAACTTTCGTCATTGACAAGAAGATTTAGCAGTCTCGAGAGATAGCAATGGCGAACCAACAAATTATAATCAATAAGGTAGCAGGTTCCATCACAACCAACTTTGGTGATTATATGGGAACCAATGTTTCCAACACCGTCATTGACAAGAAGATTTAGCAGTCTCCAGAGATGGCAATGGCGAACCAACAAATTATAATCAATAAGGTAGCAGGTTCAATACTGCTTAACTTTAGTGATTATATGGGAACCAATATTTCCAACTTTCGTCATTGACAAGAAGATTTAGCAGTCTCGAGAGATGGCAATGGCGAACCAACAAATTATAATCAATAAGGTAGCAGGTTCAATACTGCTTAACTTTGGTGATTATATAGGAACAATATTTCAACTTTCGTCATTGACAAGAAGATTTAGCAGTCTCGGGAGATGGTAATGGCAAACCAACAAATTATCATCAATAAGATAGCAGGTTCAATACTGCTTAACTTTGGTGATTATATGGGAACCCATGTTTCCAACTTTCGTCATTGACAAGAAGATTTAGCAGTCTCGAGAGATGGCAGTAGCGAACCAACAAATTATAATCAATAGTGTGAGTTCAATACTGCTTAACTTTAGTGATTATATGGGAACCAATGTTTCTTTCGTCGATGACAAGAAGATTTAGCAGTCTCCAGAGATGGCAATGGCGAACCAACAAATTGTAATCAATAAAGGTAGCAGGTTCAATACTGTACTTAACTTTGGTGATTATATGGGAACCAATGTTTCCAACTGCGTCATTGACAGAAGATTTAGCAGTCTCGAGAGATGGCAATGGCGAACCAACAAATTATAATCAATAAGGTAACGGGTTCCAATGCTGCATAACTTTGGTGATTATGTAGAGACCCATGTTTCCAACTTTCGTCGTGACGAAAGATTTAGCAGTCTCGAGAGATAGCAATGGCGAACCAACAAATTATAATCAATAAGGTGGCAGGTTCAATACTGCTTAGCATTGATTATATGGGAACCAATGTTTCAACATTCGTCATTGACAAGAAGATTTAGCAGTCTCGAGGATGGCAATGGCGAACCAACAAATTATAATCAATGGTGCAGCAGGTTCAATACTTCAACTTTGGTGATTATATAGGAACCAGTGTTCCAACTTTCATCATTGACAGAAGATTTAGCAGTCTCCAGAGATGGCAATGGCGAACCAACAAATTATAATCAATAAAGGTAGCAGGTTCAATACTGCGCGCTTTGGTGATTATGTAGAACCAATGTTCCAACTTTGCGTCATTGACAAGAAGATTTAGCAAGTCTCGAGAGATGTATTGGCGAACCAACGAGTGCATAATCAATAGGGTAACCAGGTTCAATACTGTAACTTTAGCGTTCTTAAGACCCATATTTCCAACTTTCGTCATTGACAAGAAGATTTGGCAGTCTCGAGAGATGGTAATGGCGAACCAACAAATTATAATCAATGAGGTATCGGGTTCAATAACAACAACTTTGGTGATTATATGGGAACCAATATTTCCAACTTTCGTCATTGACAAAGAAGAAGATTTAGCAGTCTCGAGAGATGGCAATGGCGAACAACAAATTATAATCAATGAGTGGCAGGTTCAATACTGCTTAACTTTACGAGCGTTATATGGGAATAATGTTCCAACTTTCGTGGGTAACAAGAAGATTTAGCGATGTCGAGAGATGGCAATGGCGAACCAACAAATTATGATCAATAAGGTAGCAGGTTCAATGTATATGCTTTGGTGATTATGTTGAACAATGTTTCAACTTTCGTCATTGACAAGAAGATTTAGCAGTCTCCAGAGATAGCAATGGCGAACCAACAAATTATAATCAATAAGGTAGCAGGTTCAATACTGTAACTTTACGAGTGATTATATGGGAACAATGTTCCAACTTTCGTCATTGACAAGAAGATTTAACCAGTCTCGAGAGATGGCAATGGCGAACAACAAATTATAATCAATGGTGTGGTTCAATACTGGCAGCACGAGTGATTATGTGGGAACCAGTGTTTCCAACTTTCGTCATTGACAAGAAGATTTAGCAGTCTCGAGAGATGGTAACGGCGAACCAACAAATTATAATCAATAAGGTAGCAGGTTCAATACTGTGCTTTGGTGATTATATGGGAACCAATGTTCCAACTTTCGTCATTGACAAGAAGATTTAGCCAGTCTCGAAAGATGGTAACGGCGAACTAACAAATTATAATCAATAAGGTAGCAGAGTTCAATAGCAACTTTGGTGATTATATGGGAACCTTGTTCCTTTCGTCATTGACAAGAAGATTCCAGCGATCTCAGAGATGGCAATGGCGAACCAACAAATTATAATCAATAAGTGCTTGGGTTCAATACTGCTTAACTTTGGTGATTATATGGAACCAGTGTTTCAACTTTCGTCATTGACAAGAAGATTTAGCAGTCTCGAGAGATGGCAATGGCGAACCAACAAATTATAATCAATAAAGGTAGCAGGTTCAATACTGCTTAACTTTGGTAGTGTCATAAGACAATGTTTCCAACACGTCATTGACAAGAAGATTTAGCAGTCTCCAGAGATGGCAATGGCGAACCAACAAATTATAATCAATAAGGTGGCAAGGTTCAATACTGCTTAACTTTGGTGATTATATGGAGACAATATTTCAACACGTCATTGACTTGAAGGTTGGCAATCTCGAGGATGGCAATAGCGAACAACAAATTATAATCAATAATTATTGCGTTCAATACTGCTTAACTTTGGTGATTATATGGGAACCAATGTTTCCAACTTTCGTCATTGACAAGAAGATTTAGCAGTCTCGAGAGATGGTGACCGTGACCAACAGGGTATCATCAATAAGATGGCAGGTTCAATACTGTTAACTTTGGTGATTATGTGGGAACCCATGTTTCCAGCTTTCGTCATTGACAAGAAGATTTAGCAGTCTCGAGAGATAGCAATGGCGAACCAACAAATTATGTCAATAAGGTAGCAGGTTCAATACTGCTTAACTTTGGTGATTATATGGGAACCAGTGTTCCAACTTTCGTCATTGACAAGAAAGTTGTGATCTGGAGATGGCAATGGCGAACCAACAAATTATAATCAATAAGGTAGCAGGTTCAATACTGCTTAACTTTGGTGATTATATGAGAACCAATGTTTTCAACTTTCGTCATTGACAAGAAGATTTAGCAGTCTCGAGAGATGGCAATGGCGAACAACAAATTATAATCAATAAGGTAGCAGGTTCGTGCTATAACTTTGGTGATTATGTGGGAACCATGTTTCAACTTTCGTCATTGACAAGAAGATTGTGATCTCAAGAGATAGCAATGGCGAACCAACAGGGTATAATCAATAAGGTAGCAGGTTCCAATACTGCTTAACTTTGGTGATTGTATAGGAGACAGTGTTTCAACATTCCGTCGTTGACAAGAAAGATTTAGCAGTCTCGAGAGATGGCAATGGCAACCAACAAATTATAATCAATAAGGTAGCAGGTTCAATGTAACCAACACCGAGTGATTATATGGGAACCAGTGTTCCAACTTTCGTCGTCAACAGAAGATTTAGCAGTCTCCAGAGATGGCAATGGCGAACCAACAAATTATAATCAATAAGGTATGGTTCAATGCTAATAACTTTGGTGATTATGTGGGAACCAATATTTCAACTTTCGTCGTTGACAAGAAAGATTTAGCAGTCTCGAGAGATGGCAATGGCGAACCAACAAATTATAATCAATAAGGTATGAGTTCAATACCAGCAACACAGTGATTATATACAGAACCATGTTCCAACTTTCGTCATTGACAAGAAGATTTAGCAGTCTCAAAGAGATGGTAATGGCGAACCAACAAATTATAATCAGCAGGTATCAGGTTCAATACTGCTTAACTTTGGTGATTATGTAGGAACAATATTTCCAACTTTCGTCATTGACAAGAAGATTTAGCAGTCTCGAGAGATGGCAATGGCGAACCAACAAATTATAATCAATAAGGTAGCAGGTTCAATGCTGCTTAACTTTGGTGATTATATGGGAACTAATGTTTTGGCTTTCGTCATTGACAAGAAAGATTTAGCAGTCTCGAGAGATGGCAATGGCGAACCAACAAGTATAATCCGTAAGGTAGCAGGTTCAATACTGCTTAACTTTGGTGATTATATGGGAACCAATGTTCCAACTTTCGTCATTGACAAGAAGATTTAGCAGTCTCCAGAGATGGCAATGGCGAACCAACAAATTATAATCAATAAGGTAACGAGTTCAATGCTGTAACACCTTTGATGATTATCGTAAGACCAATGTTTCAACTTTCGTCATTGACAGAAAGATTTAGCAGTCTCGAGAGATGGCAATGGCGAACCAACAGGTAGTCAATAAGGTAGCGGGTTCAATGCTGCTTAACTTTGGTGATTATATGGGAACCAGTGTTCCAACTTTCGTCATTGACAAGAAAGATTGTGATCTCGAGGAAGATGGTAACGGCGAACCAACGAATTATAATCAATAAGGTGGCAGGTTCAATGCTGCTTGGTGATTATATGGGAACCAGTGTTTCCAACTTTCGTCATTGACAAGAAAGATTTAGCAGTCTCCAGAGATGGCAATGGCGAACTTCAACAAATTATAATCAATAAGAGTAGCAGGTTCAATATAACCAGCACAACGGTGATTATATGGAACAATATTTGCAACTTTCGTCATTGACGAAAGATTGTGATCTCGAGAGATGGCAATGGCGAACCAACAAATTATAATCAATAAGGTATTGGAGTTCAATACTGCTTAACTTTGGTGATTATATAGGAACCAATATTTCAACTTTCGTCGATGACAAGAAAGTTGTGATCTCCAGAGATGGCAATGGCGAACCAACCGTTATAATCAATAAAGGTAGCAGGTTCAATACTGCTTAGTTTTGGTGATTATATGGAACCCAATGTTTCCAACTTTCGTCATTGACAAGAAGATTTAGCAGTCTCGAGAGATGGCAATGGCGAACCAACAAATTATAATCAATAAGGTAGCAGGTTCAATACTACTTAACTTTGGTGATTATATGGGAACCAATATTTCCAACTTTCGTCATTGACAGAAGATTTGTAGCAGTCTCCGAAAAGGAGATGGCAATGGCAGACCAACAAATTATAATCAATAAAGTGTGAGTTCAATGCTAACTAACTTTGGTGATTATGTAAGACTAATGTTTCAACTTTCGTCATTGACAAGAAAGATTTAGCAGTCTCGAGAGATGGCAATGGCGAACCAACAAATTATAATCAATAAGGTAGCAGGTTCAATATGACAACACGGTGATTATACTTAAAGAACAGTGTTTCAACTTTTCGTCATTGACAAGAAGATTTAGCAGTCTCGAGAGATGGTAACGGCGAACCAACAAATTATGATCAATAAGGTAGCAGGTTCAATACTGTAGCAACACGAAAAAGGTGATTATATGGGAACCAGTGTTTCAACTTTCGTCATTGACAAGAAAGAAGATTTAGCAGTCTCGAGAGATGGCAATGGCGAACAACAAATTGTAATCAATGAGTGGCAAGGTTCAATACTGCTTAACTTTTGGTGATTATATGGAACCAGTGTTTCCAACTTTCGTCGTTGACAAGAAGATTTAGCAGTCTCGGGAGATGGCAATGGCGAACCAACAAATTATAATCAATAAGGTAACGGGTTCAATGCTATTAACTTTGGTGATTATGTAGAACCAATCATTTTCCAACTTTCGTCATTGACAAGAAAGATTTAGCAGTCTCGAGAGATGGCAATGGCGAACCAACAAATTATAATCAATAAGGTAGCAGGTTCAATACTGCTTAACTTTGGTGATTATATGGGAACCAGTGTTCCAACTTTCATCATTGACAAGAAGATTTAACGGTCTCGAGAGATGGTAACGGCGAACCAACAAATTATAATCAATAAGGTACCAGGTTTCAATGCTGCTTAACTTTGGTGATTATATGGGAACCAATGTTTCCAACTTTCGTCATTGACAGAAGATTTAGCAGTCTTGAAGATGGCAATGGCGAACCAACAAATTGTAATCAATAAGGTAACAGGTTCAATGCTGGCAACACAGGTGATTATGGGAATAATGTTCCAACTTTCGTTATTGACAAGAAAGATTTAGCAGTCTCGAGAGATGGTAACGGCGAACAACAAATTATAATCAATAAAGGTAGCAGGTTCAATACTGCTTAACACAGGTGATTATATGGGAACCAATATTCCAACTTTCGTCATTGACAAGAAGATTTAGCAGTCTCGAGAGATGGCAATGGCGAACCAACAAATTATAATCAATAAGGTAACAGGTTCAATACTGTGCTGGTGATTATATGGGAACTGATATTTCAACTTTCGTCATTGACAGAGAAGATTTAGCAGTCTCGAGAGATGGTAACGGCGAACAACAAATTATAATCAATAAGGTAGCAGGTTCAATGCTGCTTAACTTTGGTGATTATATAGGGGCAATGTTTCCAACTTTCGTCATTGACAAGAAGATTTAGCAGTCTCGAGAGATGGTAACGGCGAACCAACAAATTATAATCAATAAGGTAGCAGGTTCAATACTGCTTAACTTTGGTGATTATATGGGAACCAATATTTTCCAACTTTCGTCATTGACAAGAAAGATTTAGCAGTCTCCGAAGAGATGGCAATGGCGAACCAACAAATTATAATCAATGGTATGGAGTTTAAATGCCACTTTAACTTTGGTAATTATATGGGAACCAATGTTTCCAACTTTCATCATTGACAAGAAGATTTAGCAGTCTCGAGAGATGGCAATGGCGAACCAACAAATTATAATCAATAAAGGTAACGAATTTCAATAGCAACACGAGTGATTATATGGGAACCAGTGTTTTCCAACTTTCGTCATTGACAAGAAAGATTCCTTGATCTCGAGAGATGGTAACGGCGAACAACAAATTATAATCAATAAGGTAGCGGGTTCAATATGGCCAACTTGCAATTATATAAGACAATGTTTCCAACTTTCGTCATTGACAAGAAGATTTAGCAGTCTCCGAGGAAGATGGTAACGGCGAACCAACAAATTATAATCCAATAAGGTAGCAGGTTCAATACTGCTTAACTTTTGGTGATTATGTGGGAACCAATATTTCAACTTTCGTCATTGACAAGAAAGATTTAGCCAGTCTCCAGAGATGGCAATGGCGAACAACAAATTATAATCAATAAGGTAGCAGGTTCAATACTGCTTAACTTTGGTGATTATATGGGAACCAATATTTCCAACTTTCGTCATTGACAAGAAGATTGTGATCTAGGGGTAACATTGGCGAACCAACAAATTATAATCAATAAGGTAGCAGGTTTAAATATGGCAACACGAGTGATTATATAGGAACCAATGTTTCAACTTTCGTCATTGACAAAGAAGATTTAGCAGTCTCGAGAGATGGTAACGGCGAACAACAAATTATAATCAATAAGGTAGCAGGTTCAATGGCAACTTTTAGTGATTATATGGGAACCAGTGTTTCCAACTTTCGTCATTGACAAAGAGGATTTAGCAAAGTCTCCGGAGATGGCAATGAACCAACAAATTATAATCAATAGTGTACGATTCAATACTGCTTAACTTTGGTGATTATATGAGGCCAGTGTTTCAACTTTCGTCATTGACAAGAAGATTTAGCAGTCTCGAGAGATGGCAATGGAGAACCAACAAATTATAATCAATAAGGTAGCAGGTTCAATACTGCTTAACTTTGGTGATTATATGGGAACCAAAAAGTTTCCAACTTTCGTCATTGACAAGAAGATTTAGCAGTCTCGAGGAGATGGCAATGGCGAACCAACAAATTATAATCAATAAGGTACCAGGTTCAATACTGCTTAACTTTGGTGATTATATGGGAACCAATGTTGCTGATAGTACGACAAGAAAGATTTAGCAGTCTCCAGAGATGGCAATGGCGAACCAACAGAAGATATAATCAATAAGGTAGCAGGTTCAATACTGCTTAACTTTGGTGATTATATGGAACTTAATGTTTCCAACTGCATTGACAAGAAAGATTTAGCAGTCTCGAGAGATGGTAACGTAGAACCAACAAATTATAATCAATAAGGTAGCAAGAGTTTAATACTGCTAACTTTGGTGATATATGGGAACCAATGTTTCCAACTTTCGTCATTGACAAGGAAGATTTAGCAGTCTCCGAGGAGATGACATTGCTTGAACCAACAAGTTATAATCATCAAGGTAGCAGGTTCAATACTGCTTGAGTGATTATATGGGAACCAGTGTTTCCAACTTTCGTCATTGACAAGGAAGATTTAACGGTCTCGAGAGATGGTAACGGCGAACCAACAAATTATAATCAATAAGGTACTTGAGTTCAATACTGCTTAACTTTGGTGATTATATGAGACAATATTTCCAACTTTCGTCATTGACAAGAAAGATTTAGCAGTCTCCAGAGATGGCAATGGCGAACCAGCAAATTATAATCAATAAGGTAGCAGGTTCAATACTGCTTAACTTTGCCAAAATGGTCTCGTAAGGAACCAATGTTTCCAACTTTCGTCATTGACAAGAAGATTTGTGATCTCGAGAGATGGCAGCTGTAGACAACAAAATTTACTCAATCAATGACCAGGTAGCAGGTTCAATACTGCTTTAACTTTGAGTGATTATGTAGAACCAGTGTTTCCAACTTTCGTCATTGACAAAGAAGATTTAGCAGTCTCAAAAGATGGTAACGGCGAACCAACAAATTATAATCGTAAGGTAACAGAGTTCAATACTGCTTAACTTTGGTGATTATATGGGAACCAATGTTTCCAACGTCATTGACAAGAAGATTTAGCAGTCTCGAGAGATGGCAATGGCGAACCAACGAATTATAATCAATAAGGTAGCAGGTTCAATACTGCTTAACTTTGGTGATTATGTAGAACCAATGTTTCCAACTTTCATCAAGTGACAAGAAGATTTAGCAGTCTCGAGAGATGGCAATGGCGAACCAACAAATTATAATCAATAAGGTAGCAGGTTCAATACTGCTTAACTTTGGTGATTATATGGGAACCAGTGTTTCCAACTTTCGTCATTGACAAGAAGATTTAGCAGTCTCGAGAGATGGTAACGGCGAACCAACAAATTATAATCAATAAGGTAGCAAGGTTCAATACTGCTTAACTTTGGTGATTATATGGGAACCAATGTTTCCAACTTTCGTCGTGACAAGAAGATTTAGCAGTCTCGAGAGATGGTAACGGCAACTTTGAGCAACAAATTATAATCAATAAGGTAGCAGGTTCAATACTGCTTAACTTTGGTGATTATGTAGGAACCAATGTTTTCAACTTTCGTCATTGACAAAGAAGATTTAGCAGTCTCCAGAGATGGCAATGGCGAACCAACAAATTGTAATCAATAAGGTAGCAGGTTCAATACTGCTTAACTTTGGTGATTATATGGGAACCAATGTTCCAACTTTCGTCATTGACAAGAAGATTTATGATCTCGAGATGGCAATGGCGAACCAACAAATTATAATCAATAAGGTAGCAGGTTCAATACTGCTTAACTTTGGTGATTATATGGGAACCAGTGTTTCCAACTTTCGTCATTGACAAGAAGATTTAGCAGTCTCGAGAGATGGTAACGGCGAACCAACAAATTATAATCAATAAGGTAGCAGGTTCAATACTGCTTAACTTTGGTATTATATAGGGGCTAGTGTTTCCAACTTTCGTCATTGACAAGAAGATTTAGCAGTCTCCAGAGATGGCAATGGCGAACCAACAAATTATAATCAATAAGGTAGCAGGTTCAATACTGCTTAACTTTGGTGATTATATGGGAACCAGTGTTTTCAACTTTCGTCATTGACAAGAAAGATTTAGCAGTCTCGAGAGATGGCAATGGCGAACCAACAAATTATAATCAATAAGGTAGCAGGTTCAATACTGCTTAACTTTGGTGATTATATGGGAACCAAAGTTTCCAACTTTCGTCATTGACAAGAAAAGATTTATGATCTCGAGAGATGGCAATGGCGAAGACCAACAAAATTGCAATCAATAAGGTAGCAGGTTCAATACTGCTTAACTTTGGTGATTATGTAAGAACCAGCTGTTTCTAACTTTTCCGTGGTCTGACAAGAAGATTTAGCAGTCTCCAGAGATGGCAATGGCGAACCAACAAATTATAATCAATAAGGTAGCAGGTTCAATACTGCTTAACTTTGGTGATTATATGGGAACCAGTGTTTCTTTGCGTCTTCAAGCAAAGAAGATTTAGCAGTCTCGAGAGATGGTAACGGCGAACCAACAAATTATAATCAATAAGGTAGCAGGTTCAATACTGCTTAACTTTAGTGATTATATGGAACTTAATGTTTACCAACTTTCGTCATTGACAAAGAAGATTTAGCAGTCTCGAGAGATGGTAATGGCAAACAACAAATTATCATCAATAAGGTAGCAGGTTCAATGCGCCGCTTTGGTGATTATACTTAGAACCCATGTTTCCAACTTTCGTCAGTGACAAGAAGATTTAGCAGTCTCGAGAGATGGTAATGGCGAACCAACAAATTATAATCAATAAGGTAGCAGGTTCAATACTGCTTAACTTTGGTGATTATATGGGAACCAATGTTTCCAACTTTCGTCATTGACAAGAAGATTTAGCAGTCTCGAGAGATGGTAACGGCGAACCAACAAATTATAATCAATAAGGTAGCAGGTTCAATACTGCTTAACTTTGGTGATTATATGGGAACCCATGTTTCCAACTTTCGTCATTGACAAGAAGATTTAGCAGTCTCGAGAGATGGTAACGGCGAACCAACAAATTATAATCAATAAGGTAGCAGGTTCAATACTGCTTAACTTTGGTGATTATATGGGAACCAATGTTTCCAACTTTCGTCATTGACAAGAAGATTTAGCAGTCTCGAGAGATGGTAATGGCAAACCAACAAATTATCATCAATAAGGTAGCAGGTTCAATACTGCTTAACTTTGGTGATTATATGGGAACCCATGTTTCCAACTTTCGTCATTGACAAGAAGATTTAGCAGTCTCGAGAGATGGTAACGGCGAACCAACAAATTATAATCAATAAGGTAGCAGGTTCAATACTGCTTAACTTTGGTGATTATATGGGAACCAATGTTTCCAACTTTCGTCATTGACAAGAAGATTTAGCAGTCTCGAGAGATGGTAATGGCAAACCAACAAATTATCATCAATAAGGTAGCAGGTTCAATACTGCTTAACTTTGGTGATTATATGGGAACCCATGTTTCCAACTTTCGTCATTGACAAGAAGATTTAGCAGTCTCGAGAGATGGTAATGGCAAACCAACAAATTATCATCAATAAGGTAGCAGGTTCAATACTGCTTAACTTTGGTGATTATATGGGAACCCATGTTTCCAACTTTCGTCATTGACAAGAAGATTTAGCAGTCTCGAGAGATGGTAACGGCGAACCAACAAATTATAATCAATAAGGTAGCAGGTTCAATACTGCTTAACTTTGGTGATTATATGGGAACCAATGTTTCCAACTTTCGTCATTGACAAGAAGATTTAGCAGTCTCGAGAGATGGTAATGGCAAACCAACAAATTATCATCAATAAGGTAGCAGGTTCAATACTGCTTAACTTTGGTGATTATATGGGAACCCATGTTTCCAACTTTCGTCATTGACAAGAAGATTTAGCAGTCTCGAGAGATGGCAATGGCGAACCAACAAATTATAATCAATAAGGTAGCAGGTTCAATACTGCTTAACTTTGGTGATTATATGGGAACCAGTGTTTCCAACTTTCGTCATTGACAAGAAGATTTAGCAGTCTCGAGAGATGGCAATGGCGAACCAACAAATTATCATCAATAAGGTAGCAGGTTCAATACTGCTTAACTTTGGTGATTATATGGGAACCCATGTTTCTACGTGATAAGGCCATAAGCAAATATATATGGTAAAAGAATAGGTACATTTGTCTTGACATATGAGCAGAAAACCATATTAGTTTTAATCCAACAGAGAAGAAGAAAGAAAATGTTCGCCTAATGGATTCAAATAGGTTTGTGAGCAGGAAATAGCCAGGGGAAAACACAAAAAAGCTGTTAACTATAAGAATAAACAAGCATTGAGCATTTTCTCTGGCATAAATCAATACATGGCAGCTCACAACTTTCTAGGCACTTCTCTAATGTCCACTTAATTTCGGAAGATTTCTTTAATGCTGGTAAGGTGACCTAGTGATATTCCAACAGTAAAAGGGTGTTCTTCAAATAGACCTCCCCCCCCAAAAAAAAAATTGTAAAAAATCAGCATTAAGAAAATTCAAAGCTGTGTAAGGGCAGAGAAAATAAAGATGAAGTGAGAGAAAAATATATAAACTGAAAAAGTGAGAAAAAAAGAGATAAATAAGCAGATAGATAGATAGATAGATAGATAGATAGATAGATAGATAGATAGATAGATAGATAGAGAAAAGACTGAGATAGATAGATAGATAGATAGATAGATAGATAGATAGATAGATAGACAGACAGATAGATAATGAAGAGACTGGCATAGATAGATAGATAGATAGATAGATAGATAGATAGATAGATAGATAGATAGATTACAGACAATGCTCATAGTACAAATAGTGTCTGGAAATCATAAAAATCATGGATGACGCAATATTTTTCAAGACCAAACAAATTTCATCACACACCCCAAATACAGCTTCATATTACTGCACACCACTGAAAATGACCTAATCTGAGGAAAAAATAGCAATCAATTACACCCTGTCACTCAAGTGGGTATAAAATTAACCATACAGTGAAACAAAGGAAACTAAAGCAGTTGTTTTAATTAACTTGCACAAGGGTGTAATGTAGACCATAAAGATTGGTGCTGCAAAATGTAAGAGCTTTACCAAATATCAAAAACTGAATCATTTGAAGACTTCCAACTGCAGTCACAACAAAAATGAACAGCACATATAACTAGGAGAGAAACTTATATAATAATGCTGTTCACTTTCCCCACTACAAAAAACAAAAAGATTGGAAGGAAATCCTCACCAGTAATAGGGATAGCAATAACAGTAATTAGACTTGAGACTTGTGAATTTCTTGAAAAAAAATTTTTAATATATATACAAGGGTCATTCAATAAATAAGGTGAATTTTTCTAAGTTGATTTTTTCTAATACAGATAGAAGCTTTTTTTTTTTCACCATAGTCTCTCAGCAGTGTCACACACTTTTCTCATCTGTGCACAAGTTTCCGTATTCCGTCAGCATAAAAATCTTTGGACTGATGTCTCAGCCAATCACTCACAGCACTTTTGACTTCATTGTCATTTTCAAACTCCTTTAAACAAATTAGCCCACTTGTATACATTTTGGAGGGCTGAAACATGTGGCACCATACACAGTTGACATTTTCCTATGAATTTCAACTGGTTTCCACCCTTCAGCAACCAAAAACTTGATAACTGACCTCTGTTCAATCCTGGAGCATGTTTCTTGGTTGGCCATTTTTGTTAATCTCCAACACGCTCAAAGTTTTTTTTCAATCTGCAAAAAAAATTAAATCACTTTGAAAAAGAAGTAAAGGAAAAAAATTTTTTAAAAGTAAGCTTCTATCTATATTAGAAGTTCTTATACCGAAAAATTCACCTTATTTATTGAATGACCCTCGTATATAGGTAACAGTGAGGACCATCCTTATTCGGACCATATAGACTGATGCTACTGAATCACAAAGAATTTTACCAAATAGCAGAGACATTTCTTAAAGTCTTTCAACAACAAGAATGAAAATTAACCCTAAGTGTCTTTGAAGAGGACTGTTCATCATTAGATTTCATAGACTGACTCGATTGAATCACAAATTCACAAAAATCTTTACCAAATAGCAGAGACCACATCTCTTGAAGTTTTTCAACAGCAAGAATGAAAATGGACCCTGTGGGTCTTTGAAGAGGACTCTTCGCCATTAAATCTCATAGACTGACTCTACTGAATCACAAAGAACTTTACCAAATAACAAAAAGCCACATTATTTGACAACTTTCAAGATCAACAACAATCAAAATATTCTAGGTGTTGATATTTCCCATTATTTAAAAAAAAAGGTTAGGAAGGAAACCCTATCAATGCTAGAAAGATTTATAGTAAGTCTCAGAAATCTATTTTCATGAAAAACTATTTTAAGAGAAAGATTTTATAAATTTCGACCAATAGTAATGCTAACATTTCAGTCAATGGTTGATTAATGTTTCCTTATAAGGAAACAGATAATCTTCCCATTGCCATTACCATCATCTATCTGAGGATATAGCGTATTGGTTGAAAGTGTTGAAATTGGAATCAGAAAGCTAAATTTGAATTATGTGCTATGTTGTTGCATTCACTTTCACACCATCCCATGCATGAACCTATATCTATTAGGAAAATCACATAGTAGACAGGAATGTCTAACCTTGTTTGATAACAAGCCTATGAAAAGTAAAACACTGAATTCCATACTGTGGAGAATGCAGCAGAAAAAAAAACCTCTGCTATCTTTCCCAAGAAGCCATAGCAATTCCCAGATGATAAAGAAAAGGAATCTGTGGAGAGCCATGATCACCTCTGTCTTGAAAGTACATTGCATTAAAAAGGAAACATAACAACATCAGAAAGGAGGTAGTATATTAAAGGTTTTTGTTAATCCAAAGTGAAATGTGAATGATAGAAGAAGCCAACAAGAAACTAAGTACAATATTAAGGAACAGGAAAATGATATTTGGAAGCAAAAAGAAAATAGTGCTCAACTGTGATGCAATATCAACCTTTGTTAGGGCGCGGCTCCTATTTGACTACAAATGGACTGTTCCCATTGCTATATATAGCAATGGTGGATTCTCTACAAGAGAGTCATAGAGAGTCACTTGAGAGTCTCTAATGAGTTACTGAAGAGTCAGTGCGAGTCAGTGAAGAGTTAGTCACACTTCCGGTGGCGTACCGGAAGTAATCATGTATACACACGTCTTACGACGGATTGGACTCTTGTATCTTTCTATTGTAAATATTACTAATCACTTCTATACATACTAACCGTCTCTCCGCGGAATACAACTTATATTCTGATTCTGTTGTTGAGTTATTCATTTATACTTGGCAACATAACAACCTTCCTGTATGGGATCAGATCCAGGACATTTCCCAACACAGATGAAGCAGAGACTAGAGACAGCAAACGTAATTCTACTAAAGAATAATGTGAATACCATGGATGGAGCATGATAGTAATGAGGAAGTTTTTAAGAAAATGGGAATGAAAAGGGACAATTTTACTTCAAATCAGAAGAAGAAGTCAGTTGAAATTTCTGAGGTACATATTGAGGTTTAGAGACTATGATACTCACAGGTCAAAGAGGCAGAGTGAAGCAGTGAGTAAACTACATAACAAGCTTGTGTAAATAGATGGCAAAAATGGACCGAAAGGAATATTAATATCACAATGTTTACTGTTAGAACAGGCTTGAAGTTGTGGAGAGCTATGAGTGTCCATATACTGACGGGACACAGCACATAAAAGAGGAAAAACATGAATATGATATTACCATCAACAGAAAGCAAACAATTCGAATGATATCATGGGGTTTTGCTGGGGTGCCCTGAAGAGACTGCTGCTGCTTTCACTTTAGTAATTGAAGAGAGTGAGAGGAGAAGGAGGGAGAGATGTAGGGAGAGAAAAAGAGAGGGAAAAAGATATGGAGAGAGGGAGAGAGATGGTGTGAGATATTACTGGAGTAATAATTGTTGATTGCATTAGAAATGGTAGACGTGAAACAGGAAAACAACAGAAAATATATACAAAAAATGGGTCAGAGAGATGATGATGAGAGTGTAGGGAGAGAGAGGGAGAGAGATGGAGAGAACGAGACATGGAGAGAGGGGGGAGAGAGGGGGGAGAGAGGGGGAGAGATGGAGAGAGATCAGTAGAAAAGTAGGGAGAGAGAGAAAAAAAGAGAGGGAAAGAGATAGAGGAATGGAGGGAGGGAGGGAGAAAGACTGCTGTTGTTTTTGCTCTGGAAATTAGAATAATTATTTTTGATTACATTTGAAATGTTATTGAAAAAGGAAAAAATAAAAAATAAATGCAAAACCGATGGAAGCAAGAGATGAGGGAGATAGAGAGACGGTGAGAGTGAGTGAGTGAGAGAGATAGAGGAGAGGGGGAGATAGAGAAAAGAGAGAGGAGACAGAGGTAGATAGAGGGGGATAGGAGTAGGAAGATAGTAGGGACAGAGGTAGAGAGAGAAAATGAGAGAGAAAGAGGTAGGGAGAGAGAGAGAAAGAGAGAGAGATGGAGAGAGATATTATTGGAGTAAGAATTGTTGATTATATTAGAAAAGGTAGAAGTGAAAAAAGAAAACAATAAAAAAATAAATATAAAAAAGATGGGAGGGAGAGAGGTAGGGAGATAGAGGAGAGGGGAGGGAGATAGAAGAAAGAGGGAGGGGCTAGAGGTAGAGAGAGAGTGGGAGAGGAGAAGGGCAATAATAGAGAGAGGGGTAGGAAGAGAAAAGGAGATAGAGAGGTAGGAAGAGAAAATGAGAGAGAAAGAGGTAGGGAGAGAGAGAGGTAGGAAGAGAAAATTAGAGATAAAGAGGTAGGGAGAGAGAGAGAAAGCGAGAGAGATGGCGAGAGATATTATTGGAGTAAGAATTGTTGATTATATTAGAAAAGGTAGAAGTGAAAAAAGAAAACAATAAAAAAATAAATATAAAAAAGATGGGAGGGAGAGAGGTAGGGAGATAGAGGAGAGGGGAGGGAGATAGAAGAAAGAGGGAGGGGCTAGAGGTAGAGAGAGAGTGGGAGAGGAGAAGGGCAATAATAGAGAGAGGGGTAGGAAGAGAAAAGGAGATAGAGAGGTAGGAAGAGAAAATGAGAGAGAAAGAGGTAGGGAGAGAGAGAAGTAGGAAGAGAAAATTAGAGATAAAGAGGTAGGGAGAGAGAGAAAGCGAGAGAGATGGCGAGAGATATTATTGGAGTAAGAATTGTTGATTATATTAGAAAAGGTAGAAGTGCAAAAAGGAAAACAATAAAAAATAAATACAAATAAGATGGGAGAGATAATGAGGGAGATAAAAAGAGGGTGAGAGAGTAAGAGTGAGAGGTAGGGAGATAGAGGAGAGGGAGAGGAAGATGGGGAGGGGGCAGAGGTAGAGAGGGAGGTAGATGAATGCTTCTACAAAAATAAACTACACGTTATTTACTATATAATCGAAACCTGTTCAAATGTATTCAAATCATATTTTCGTTTCTGAATTTTTTCATTTCTTTCAGCCTTGCCTTGCCATGTGCGTTGTGGTGCAGTGGATATCGGCTCGGAACGAGAAATCGAGGAGCCGAGTTCGAATTCCAGTTGAATTCATTGCATTCACTTACGCGCAAATACCCTTGGGAAAGGTATTAATCCGTCTCTTCCTTCCAGTTATGGGTTAAATAACAGGATAGATTGGGTTCTATAACCTTGGCGGGCAACCAGTCTACCGCAGAAAGCAATGGCAACCTACTGCGGGATAATCTTCTGCCCAGTCAGTCATGTCTCTTTTGAGACATTATCGCCCAAGCGTGTTTCACGTATGGCACTTAACTGACTGACTGACTTGCCATGTAAACCAATTCAAAATCTGTTTCTATTTTCTAAAATTATTTAAGTTATTTGAACGAGCACGGCATTAAAAAGGATGCTTTAGTTTATATGAATATATGTGAATCAAATCCTATCCAATAGGGTAATGAAGGTGGTATTGAACGGACATGCTTCCAGATCCTATCATAAAAACTCCTATGTCCCTCAAGGCCCTATCCTAGGTCCTACACTTTTTTTTCTAATCTTCATCAACGACCTCTCTGATATATTCAGATCCTAAGTAGGCATCTACACTAACGACACCACCATTTACTCCCACTTCTATAAGAAATCTTCTGAGGTTGACAAAGCAAACCTCGCTGCTGATCTTGAAAAGGGCCTCCTGTCTGTGGTGGATTGCAGTAAGAAATTTAATGCTTCCAAAACGAAGCTGCTATTCTTTAACCACCATAGACAATCGTTCCTAACCCCACCACCATCAACAAGGATCAGGCTAGTCTCCCTGAAAGAAATACAATGTGCCTCCTTGGACTAACTCTCACAGCCAACCTCAAGTGGAACGACTGCACTGAATTAATGGCGAAATCTACTGCTAGGAGTGTCGGGTCACTGTATCAGTCCAGGAAGTTTTTCTCGTCTGAATCCATCTTGCACTTATACAAATTTACCGTCCACTCAAGGTGCTTGAGGTGAAACCATGATAAAAAAAAATTACATCCAGTATACTTGTTTTTATATTAAATGAAATACACTTTAGAATAAAAGAAAATCAATTATAAGATGTTTTAGATATGCGGTAAGGAACATGAAAAGAAAGAAAGAAAGAAAGAAAGAAAGAAAGAAAGAAAGAAAGATTAGGTATTAATCGAGATAGATAGATACATGCATATTATGGCTGACCACTCGTGTTCGAGGATACCCGTCTACCAGGGCGACTAGCTAATCCTCACTGCAGACACCTGCTTAGGCATATTTGTGTTTGTTCAACACCCACGGAACCCATCTATTTATGCTGCAACTATGCCGAGTGGACCTTAGGTAGAGTTTCTGTGAGAAAGCGTGTTATCTAGCGTAAACAACAGCCTGAACAAGGACGCTCACACCCTCGGTCATGATGACTTCTGTCTTCAAGCTAGCACAACCAGCGATGACTCCTTAAAGAAAGCTGTATAGTCAATTTCACTCGCAAAGTTTGGATCAACTCTAAAAGTGCCTCAAGCTGGGATCGCCTCCTCTAGAACGATAACATCAAAAAGTAACCTTCCTAACAAATCGACCATGGTGAGATTCGAAACGGCCTTCATAGTCGGAAAATGATCGTTCTAACTATTCAGCAATATGTTCTCATTACGATAATGAACAGACTGTGATAGATAGATAGATAGATAGATAGATAGATAGATAGATAGATAGATAGATAGATAGATACTCAATTTCACTCGCAAAGTTTGGATCAACTCTAAAAGTGCCTCAAGCTGGGATCGCCCCCTCCAGACTGATAACATCAAGAAGTCACCTTCCTAACAAATCGACCATGGTGAGATTCGAACCTGGGCTTCATGGTCAGAAATCGAATGTTCTAACCACTCGGCCAGATGCTCACGTACATACATACATACATACATACATACATACATACATACATACATAAGGTATCAATCAGTCACGATAGATAGATAGATAGATAGATAGATAGATAGATAGATAGATAGATAGATAGATAATGAGCAGCTTGAAATAGATAGATAGATAGATAGATAGATAGATAGATAGATAGATAGATAGATAGATAGATATGGGCCCGGTATGGGACCATAAAATAATGAGTCAACACGGTGGTCGGTCAAGAACATATATTACATCAACAAGAGATACAAACAGATACAAAGAGATACAAAGAGAAAGAGTAATAATAGCTTGGCTACAAGTGACCGACAGACAGACAGACTAGGCTGAGCTGAACTGAGGTCGTACTAGAAACCAGTGTCTCTGTCACCCCATCTCTGTCCTCGAGAGTAATTAACTCTCGGTTAATAAAGGCAAAGAAGTGTCCATTATTAAGTGGGTAACTCCCCACAACACCCCACTTCCAAGAGCTCCCCAACCCCCGAAAAGCTGTTTAATATTTTTTTCGTTTAGGGTCGACGATCAAAGAATCGGTAAACTTCCTTTTCTTACCAGATCGCCTTCTTTCGGGTGAATCTTGGGGTGCCTCGAGGTCGAAATTCTCGAAGATGATATCTATCGGCTCTTCGTTTGACGGTGGTGAATCATTTATGTCAGTTGTCCGACATTTCCTTATTTGATTTTGGTGGCGCTTATGTATATTCTTGCGACCTTGTATCATGAAGACCAGGTCTTCCACTCTTTGTTTTATCGTGCCCACTTCCCAAAACGTCATGTTATTTTTGTATACTTTGAAAAGTACTTTTTCGCCACAAGAGTAACGTTTTCTGTGAAGTGTGATTGTCTTTTTGAATTTGGCTTGCTTGGGGATAAGCTTGTCGAAAACTGACCTGATTTTTCTAGCAAACATCGTTTCTGCCGGTGAAAGTCCCGCTGGTCTATTGGGATTTGGAGTAATTCTGTACATCTGCAGAAACTGTTGTAGCGCCTTCTCAGTAGGTGTGCCCTGTGCTTTCTTAAGTGCTCATTTCAATGTGTCGACGAAATGTTCTAATTGCCCATTGGACCTAGGGTGATACTGTGGAGTCGTGATATGGTTCACTTGAAACGTTTCGCAGAATTGTTTAAATTCACAAAATGTGAACTGCATTCCGTTATCAGTTACTACGCAATCCACAACGCCGAAACGTGCAAACAGTTCATGCAGAAAATCTATCGTGCATCCTGTGGTTGGTCTTTTACATCTGAGGACTTCCGACCATTTAGTGTGGCTGTCTACGACTATGAGGTAATAGTGATCCACTAATGGTCTCGCAAAATTGACATGTATCCTCTGCCATGGCTGGTCAGTCTTCGGCCAAGGCTTGCACGTAACTGGTAGAGCTTTAGCAGCAAACGCGCCTCTTTGCATGCGTCAATCATGTATATGATATCTCTGTCCATGTTAGGTCAGTAGACATAACAACGCATTAGGCTTTTTGTTCGATTTTTTACAGGGTGTCCCGTATGAAAGTCCCGAAGGATTTTCTTTTGTAAATTTCTTGGTATCACCACTTTTTCGTTGTATAATAGTACTTCATCAGTCAGCCAGTCAGTTAAGTGCCATACGTGATACACGCTTGGGCGATCATGTCTCGAAAAAGACATGACTGACTTGGCAGAAGATTATCCCGCAGTAGGTTGCCATTACTTTCTGCGGTAGACTGGTTGCCAACCAATGCTATAGAACCCAATCCGTCCTGTTATTTGACCAATAGCTGGAGGGAAGAGACGGATTAATACCTTTTCCAAGGGTATTTGCGCGTATGTGATTGCAACGAATTCAACTGGAATTCGAACTCGGCTCTCCGATTTCTCGTTCCGAGTCGATATCCACTGGACCACAACGCACATCCTACATCACAAAGAGAAAAAACCTCAAGCACACTTGAGTCTTTTTTGTAAATTTTATTATTAGTAGACGTAATGAACTCGTCTTTCAGAGCCTCCATTTTAATGTCGGATAATGAAAACTGGGAGTTCTTTTATGATGTTGGCGATCATGTTTTTTATTTCGCAATCTGTTCTCAATGTTGCGATTATCGGGTCTTCGAAAAACTCTTTATTTTTAGGAATGAGTCTGGATAATCCGTCAGCATGGCAAATATTCTCGGAAGACAAACGCTCAATTTTGAAATTTTATTTCAACAGTATTGTTCGCCATCGAATGAGTCTGTTAGCTATGTACACCGGCAATCCTTTTTTACTTCCATATATCGACAGCAGCGGCTTGTGATCGGTTTATAGAGTAAAATGTCTGCCATGCAGATATCTGTGGAATTTGGTCACAGCAAAGGTTACACTTAATGCTTCTTTTTCGATCTGTAAATACTGCATTTCTGCCGGCAGCAAAGATCGGGAAGAATGCGCTATCGGTTTTCTCGTTCTGTCCAGAAGTTTATGAAATATACAGGCGCCAATGCCATAAGAACTGGCATCGCTCGCTACTATAATATCCAATTATGGGTTATAGTGGGTGAGGGAAAGGTCTGACGTAAGTGTATCTTTTATTTTCTCGAATGCTGAGTGTCCAATTCCAGATTTTATCTTTCTTTAAAAGATCATTCAACGGAGCTCTCAAGTTATGCATGTTCTTTATGAATACTTGATAGAAATTTGCTAGGCCTAAAAAACCTTGCAGTCCTTGTACGTTATCCGGGGCCGGCATGTCCTTAATCGCCGTAGCCCTATCAGGATCCGGTCGTTGACCGTCTTTATCAATAATGTGTCCTAAATATTTTATTTGGGTTAAATAAAATTCGCACTTAGCTTCTTTAACTTTAAAACCATATTCCTGGATTTTATTGAATACGCTTATTATATGCTCTCTATGGTTTTTCACTGATTCACTCGTAACTAGAATGTCGTCAAGATAGGCAGTTGCGAAATCAAGGTTGCTCAGCATAGTGTGCATGACCTGTTGAAAAATAGCAGGCGCTACCTTGACCCCAAAAGCCAATCTATTAAATTTATATAGACCTCTATGTGCATTTATACACAGCAATTTGGAGCATTCTTTGTCAACCTGGATTTGTAGGTAAGCGTTTGATAAATCGATTTTTGAAAAAAAATTGCCCCCGTTTAATTTGCTAAATATTTCTTCGGGGCTAGGCAGAGGATAATGATGGTCTTTTAACGAGCCATTTAAACCCGTCGAAAAATCTGACCATACTCTGATTTGATTTGACTTCTTCTTAACGTATACCACTGGAGCAACCCATTCCGAAAAATCAATTTAATACAGGATACCTGCATTTACTAATCTGTCTAATTCTTCGTTTATTTGGTTTACCGCTGCGAACGGAACGTTCCTCTTCTTTTTGAACACGAGCTGTGTATTATCCTTTAACTTGAATTGAGCTTTTATTTTAGTTCATTTCATTAAGCCGCCTTGAAAACACCTCCGGAAATTTTTCCTTTAGTTCCAGTTTCAGTTCTTCAATGTTGAACGTCGTAGTTTCTATTTTGTGACAGAACATACTCATTGGACAGTCCCACAAATTGAATATTTCAATCCAATCTGTACCGAACAAATTTTCAATATTTTTCATCACATATGATCTCAATCTTTTACTTGTTCCATTTAATGTTACCGCGAAAAATACTTCTCCTAAAATGTTTATTTTTTCACCTGTCACAGAGCGTGCCGTTTTGTTAGTTCTCAATAAAGTTGGCTTTTTCAGTCGCCTCAACGTATGCAAATTTATGATCGTCAGGTCAGATCCACTGTCCAGCTGGAATTTAATTGTTTTATTTAATATTTGCACGATTACATATTTGCACAAATTTCCATCTTCCTTATCACTTGATTGCGTCTGCCTTATTTTATTTTTTGTTCTTCTTGATTTTTTCGCATACCAGCAACTTGATGTTACATGGCCAGCTTTACCGCAATTCTGACAGATTTTTTTCTTTCTGAACGGGAAAAACCTCATCCAGTGTAATTTTCCACAAATGTAACACGGACCTGGCGGTGAATTTTCTTGTCTTATAGTATGCTTGTCACGATATTTTCTTTTCTCTCTTTTCGGAGAGTGGCGTTTTCATCTGTTCGTAATGTTTTTATATGAGCGACTCCCGACTCCTCGATATTCCTAGAGTCACTTTTTACGGATACGACCCTCTGGTAGTCTTCTGCTAATTTTTGGAGGGTTAAGCCCAGCTCATTTTCTAGTTTTGTTAGCACTCGACGTCTAACTTCATCGTCTCCGGCTGAGACCAGACCCTGAGCAAAAATTAGGCATTTAAATTCGTCAGCAGATAATTCCGCTAATTTGAAATCGTTACAGTATTTATTTACCATAGCGGCAAATGTTAAATAGTCCTGATGACCCTCTTTGAATAAATTTAGGCACTTCCATCTTTTATGAAAAAGTGATGTGTTTAGCCCCAATAATTCTGACAGTAGCTTGACTGTTTCTGAGAATTCCAGGTCTGTTGTCTTTTTGGGGAGGATAAAATCAACAAACCTGATGTGCACTGCTTTACCCAACTTCCTTAGTAATAAACGCACTTTCTTGGAATTTGGCCAATTATTACAGTCAACGTTAAATAAATCCTCGTACCGCCTATAAAAAGCATGAAAGGTTTTTTCGTCTTCAGGTACATACTCAAAAGTTTCCATAAAACTCCAGATAGTGCCCTGGGAAAAAGCAGTATCGTTCTCAGTTTGTTTGCCATTTAATGATTTCAGCAGCAACTCTTCAATTTGATTTTATCATTCCTCGGTCCTTTTAAAGACTTGTTCTTGCAAATCCATCTGTTGTTTATGTAGCTCCATAAATGATTGTTGTTGTTGTTGTTGTTGTTGTCACTGCTCGTCACTTTTTTTGTTGTCGATCCAAATGAGTTTTCATTAATTGAATTATCACTTTTTGTAAGTTCCTTTTTTTTCAAACTCAACACGACCAATTTTTCGTAAACACGAGAGGAAAAACACTAACTGTAGTTACAGTTTTTTTTTGTTTTTTTTTTGTTTTTTCGTAAGACGTACATCAAAGAAAAGGAGATAGGCTCAAAACGAGGCTACTTACATATTTTTCTCGGACGCCGTTCCGGGCTTGTAGGGAATTTTTTCATTCGTCTCTGAATTTTTTCCTTCTCTTTTTTTTATTATTAGTTGCAGGTTGGTTTAATTGGGTTATATATTTTCCCTTCTTTGATACTTCACGTTTTTTCAACCGATTATATGTTAGGGCGGGGCACTATCCCTTGGTAGTTGAAATCCAAGTTCGACCGTTGATGTTCGCAATTTCCGTATTTCCAACGTTGCTAGTTGATATGTGGCGATAGTGGTCAAAGAAAAAGGTTTTTCTTCCCTGTGTGAATTCTTATATCTTCATCACCAGTTGATATGGACCAGGTATGGGACCACAAAATAATGAGTCAACACGGTGGTAGGTCAAGAAAATATATTACGTCAACAAGAGATACAAACAGATAAAAAGAGATACAAAAAGAAAAAGTAATAATAGTTTGGCTACAAGTGACCGACAGACAGACTAGGCTGAGCTGAACTGAAATCGTACTGGAAACCGGTGTCTCTGTCGGCCTGGCTCTGTCCTCGAGAGTAATTAACATTATTAAGTGGGTAACTCCCCACAACAATAATGAAGAGACTGACAGAGATAGATAGATAGATAGATAGATAGATAGATAGATAGATAGATAATGAAGGCACTGACATAGATCTAAACTTATTTACAAATGAACTTTGTGTGTGTATGTGTGTGTGTCTATGTGTATGTGTGTGTGTCCGTTACCTATAGACTCCAAAACGGCTGAACCGATTTTCTTGAAAATTTACACAGTTGTACTATAAGCGTTTGTGAGTGTTCTTAGCTAGGTTTTATGTCGAGGTACCCCCGATAAATGTCGAAAATCGATAATCGAAAAAATCGGGTTATAGTAGGAGTGATCCGATTTTAATCAAATTTGATACACTCATCGACAAAGACATAAGATACTATATTCAGAAGTTTCAAGGTTGCAGTTCTTACAATAGTGCAGAAAGTCGATAATATATATATAAAAGGCAAAATGTTTGTGTGTGTGTCTGTTTATCTGCCTGTATGTCAGTATTTTTTCCGGCCCTCTTATTTTAGTTTTTGCTTTGGGTTTGGCTCTAAGTAGGTATAATTGTAGTTCTTAGTCTCAGCCACGATACCATTTACTCAGAGGACTTATTTAGCCTTCAAATTTCAGTTTACAGTGAAAAAAACTTATTTGATATCGATACCAGGAAATCAAAATTGGACTTACATCCATACACCCGAGCAATGCCGGGCTGTACTGCTAGTAGATAGATAGATAGATAGATAGATAGATAGATAGATAGATAGATAGATAGATAGATAATGAAGAGACTGACATAGATAGATAGATAGATAGATAGATAGATAGATAGATAATGAAGAGACTAACATAGATAGATAGATAGATAGATAGATAGATAGATAGATAGATAGATAGATAGATAGATCATTTAGAAACTTCCTATATCAAATAGATAAAAAAAGTCTCCATTAAATAGATCAATAGATCCTGACCTGGTCACATCTCCTATATTCAAATGTAAATAATCCGGAGGATTTTACCATATTAGCTCTTCCTGAATCCAAATCATTTCAAAGAAGACGCTAAGAAATCAGATAGAAACAAAAATAAATTCAAACATTTGGCACCATCAAAAAGGGTGCAATGAATCATCATCTAGAACGGCAGAACATTGGAGACGAAGCCATTAGAAATATGGATTCTACAACACACACACACACACACACACACACACACACACACACATATATATATATACACTACTGGCCATAATTATTAGGCCATGCCGATTTTTTTTTTAAGAAATTATGAATTTCATGCTATTTTTAGTATTTATTGCCAAGTGGACAATTCTAAATGAAAATAGAATGTTTCTTTTGTTATTATTACTTTGCAAAATTTTACAAGGCAGACAGCGACAATTTAGCCATCGCACCTGTAGATTTTATATATATACATATATTTACAACTAGCCATAATTATTAAGCCACTCAAGTTTTAAAAAAATGATGTATTTCATACCATTTTTAGTATTTATTGCCAAGTGAATAATTCTAAATGAAAATGGAATGATTCTTTTGTTATTATTACTTTGCAAAATTTTACAAGGCAGACAGCGACAATTTAGCCATCGCACCCTGAAGATTTTATATATATATATTTATATATATATATATTTACAACTAGCCATAATTATTAAGCCACTCAAGTTTTAAAAGAAATGATGTATTTCATACTATCTTTAGTATTTATTGCCAAATGAAAATAGAATGGTTCTTTTGTTATTATTACTTTGCAAAATTTTACAAGGCAAAAAAGCAAAGACGAACTCGTCCGAATCACCCTAAATTTTCTTCATTCTTTCATTGATGAAACTGCAATATAGGTAATTATTAAATATTTATAAATTCATTTGATGCACATGTTATTGTGCAATATTAACAAAAGAACCATTCTATTTTCATTTACAATTATTCACTTGGCAATAATTACTAAAAAATAGTATGAAAGACAACATTTTTTTAAAACACTGGGATGGCCTAATAATTATGGTCGGTAGTTTATATATATATATAACAGTGCTCAATATAAAAATAGAGCAATGAACTCTTACTTTTGAACATGTGTAAACTACAAACTACAACGAAATTATACCTTTTGTTTCGACCTTGAAAGAACAATGTCTCATCAGGAAGTTAATAATGATGGTAATGAAACTTTTATTGAGAACAAAATTTAAAAAATATCACTTCCCTTTATTTTTAGAATTTTTTTTTTTTTTGTATGCAGTAAAAAATTATTTAAAAGGGGAAAAAGAAAGAGGGAAGAAAAGATCAGAAAATAAGATGAAAAATCAAGAAAAGGAAAAGAAAGAGTAAAAGAAAAGATACAGAAAATATAGAAAGTGAAGAGGAAAGTGAAAAAATAAAGAGAGGAAAGAGCCAAAGGAAACTGTTAGGAGAGAAATTATATATATATATATATATATATATATATATATATATATATTTTCTAAACATATACTGTTAAATATTAGAGACAATGAATGTCTGTTATGCTTAATCATGAGCCGTTCTAAATATCATATTTTTACTTTAATTTCAGTTGAAAATAAAGACAAAAATTCTCCAACATTTGGATAATTTTTTATTAAGTTGGTTCTAAGCTTTCGGCTCATATGAGCCATCTTCAGAGAGGTTATAAGGATGGTAACACAAAAACATCCACCATCAGCGACGATTTTATCTTGTGTTGACATAAAACTCTGCTAAGCAACAGCAACAGTTATCAAAAATAGCAAACATAGTTTGCAAATTTGCAATGTGGTTCTATGACATCAAACCGCGTGATAGCTCGAAATAAAAACTGAACCATATATTCAAATGCAATGTAATGTGATTTTATTTATATATATATTGTGCTTTAGACGTAGGATAATATATATATATATATATGAAGCGATGGCCAGAGGACCTTACAGGTACTGACAGATAGAAAGAAATAAGGAGAGGGGACAGTAGATATTATAAATATTTAAAAAAAAACAACACTTCCTTTAATTTTTGGTAAAAAAGATATTAAAATGTGGGGAAAAGAAATAGGAAAGAAAAGATCAGAGAATAAGATGAAAAATCAAGAAAAGGAAAAGGAAAAGGAAAGGGAAAAGGAAAGGGAAAGGGAAAAGGAAAGGGAAAAGGAAAAGGAAAGGGAAAAGGAAAGGGAAAAGGAAAAGGAAAGGGAAAAGGAAAAGGAAAGGGAAAAGGAAGAGGAAAGGGAAAAGGAAGAGGAAAGGGAAAAATTCAGAAGAAACAGAAAGTGAAGAGGAAAATGAGTAAATATAGAAAGGAAAAAGCCATGGAAACGTCTATAATGGATTTAAGCATCCCCCTTGGTAGGAGCAACTGCTGTCAAAACCGATGAGCTTACACCAACTCAGTCACATCAATAAAAGAACAAGCAGATAGATAGATAGATAGATAGATAGATAGATAGATAGATAGATTTGAACACTCAGATAGATAGATAGATAGATAGATAGATAGATAGATAGATAGATAGATTTGAACACTCAGATAGAGAGATAGATAGATAGATAGATAGATAGATAGATAGATTTAGATTTGAACACTCAAATAGATAGATAGATAGATAGATAGATTTGAACACTCAGATAGATAGATAGATAGATAGATAGATAGATAGATAGATAGATAGATTTGAACACTCAGATAGATAGATAGATAGATAGATTTGAACACTCAAATAGATAGATAGATAGATAGATAGATAGATAGATAGATAGATTTGAACACTCAGATAGATAGATAGATAGATAGATTTGAACACTCAGATAGATAGATAGATAGATAGATAGATAGATAGATAGATTTGAACACTCAAATAGATAGATAGATAGATAGATAGATAGATAGATAGATAGATTTGAACACTCAGATAGATAGATAGATAGATAGATAGATAGATAGATAGATAGATAGATAGATAGATTTGAACACTCAGATAGATAGATAGATAGATAGATAGATAGATAGATAGATAGATAGATAGATAGATAGATTTGAACACTCAGATAGATAGATAGATAGATAGAAAGAAAGATTTGAACACTCAAATAGATAGATAGAATTTTGAATTTGTAAAAAATACTGGCTTCCAGCTTATATCATTGAAACATTAGCTCTTGTATGAATACAAAGTTAAGTAAATACCAAGCATGATCAGTTCTTAGATGGGTGACTGCTTGGAAATACCAGGTGCTGTCAGCTTTGATAAGTGAATGATGTTATGAATAATGTCTCAGAATTGTAATTTGATGAACTGAGTTCTAATTCCCATTCGGTTCATTACATTTCATTTTTCACATGCTGAAATACCCTTGGGAAAAGTATGAATTTACCTCTTTTCACTCCAGCTATGGGTTAATTAGTAGGATTTGTACAGAATAACCATTACTATCTGCAAAATATTTCTTAATATCTAAAAATATTTTTCTGGTTTTTAAGTAACCTGCAAAAGGTTGATAACCCATAAAAGACAAATTAATCAAATCAAATCTACACTTCCTGAGTATGAGAAAAGGGAAGCTGATTGGGAGGTTTTAAGAAGTATCAAACCATCTCTTTATTGCTGTTTGTTCACAGGTCCAGGGTGCTAGAACCTGTTAGGGTCCCAGCTATGGGAAAATAGATAACCCCCCCCCCACCAAAACTTTCAATTAACCACCACAGACTCAATTAACCACCACAGACAACCGCACCTCCCCCCCCCCATTAGCATGGAACAGGCTTGCCTCCCAGAGAGTAAGACACTACGCCTGCTTGGCCTGTCACTCTCAGCGGACCTCACGTGGAATAACTACATCGAATCCATTGCTAAATCTGCTGCTATGAAAGTCGGCTCTCTGTGCAGGGCCCGGAAATTCTTTCTGTCTGAATCTATCCTGCACATATATAAATCTACCATCCGCCCGTGTATTGAGTACTGCTACCACATCTGGTCAGGTGCCCCTGCTATTCTCCTTGGGCTTCTTGACAAAATACAGTGGAGAGTCTGTAATGTGATCGATACCGACTTAGCTGACCGCCTGCATTCACACTTTCACCAGCGTGACGTGGCGTCCCTGTGCCTCTTCTGTAAGTACTTTCACGGCTTCTGCTCGGATGAACTTAAATCACTGGTGCCCCATAAGTGTGAATTTGCACGAGATACTAAATTGGCAACTAGGTCCCACCCCTTTACAGTGAAACCGATGAAATATAACCGCAATTTCTACTCCAACAGCTTCTTTTCTCGCACTTCCCGCCTGTGGAATTCCCTTCCACATGATTGCTTCCCCAACGGCTACAACCTCCAGGAGTTTAAATGTAAGGTCAATAGACACCTCCTAACACACTAACTCACACCCATTCCCTCCAACGCTTTCCCTACATACCTCCTAACTCCTCTATCACCCTCCTTCTGATATTTCCTATACCCAATCGCTCTATGTAACCCTCTGCGCTATAGTGGCAGTGGACTACCTTGCTTGGGGTGATATGATTTTTTTTTTAAATTTAAAAAAACTAGTGTCGAAACACTATGAATGTATAAAAATAGATTTTTATAGTTGTTGTATCACCGAGGTGGATATGATATTTTAAATCGCATTTCTCTGATTTACTGTATAATTGCAATGAAAAATACAACTTTTTTAAGCAAATTGTGACGAGTGATCAATCTCTCTCAGTTTGTTCATATCTATCTATCTATCTATCTATCTATCTATCTATCTATCTATCTCAGTCTGTTCATATCTATCTATCTATCTATCTAGATATCTATCTATCTATCTATCTCAGTCTGTTCATATCGATCTATCTATCTATCTATCTATCTATCTATCTATCTCAGTCTGTTCATATCATATCTATCTATCTATCTATCTATCTATCTATATCTAGTCTGTCTATATCTATCTATCTATCTATCTATCTATCTATCTGTCTGTTCTATCTATCTATCTATCTATCTATCTATCTATCTATCTATCTCAGTCTGTCATATCTATCTATCTATCTATCTATCTATCTAGTCTGTTCATATCTATCTATCTATCTATCTATCTATCTATCTCAGTCTGTTCATATCTATCTATCTATCTATCTATCTATCTATCTCAGTCTGTTCATATCTATCTATCTATCTATCTATCTATCTATCTCAGTCTGTCATATCTATCTATCTATCTATCTATCTATCTATCTATCTATCTCAGTCTGTTCATATCTATCTATCTATCTATCTATCTATCTCAGTCTGTTCATATCTATCTATCTATCTATCTATCTATCTATCTATCTATCTATCTCAGTCTGTTCATATCTATCTATCTATCTATAGTATTGCCGAGGTGGATATGATACACAGAGAAAGTGTGCTGCAGTATTATTCAGCACAATATCTGGTGCTAAACTGATATACACAGAACAATACAATAGTTACAATAACAGACAAGGCATAAATTACAACACAGAGAGGAGGGGTTTAGATCGCAATAGTCACCGAAGCAATTAGTCCAAATATTACTTAAATGACACTTGAGTATTACGCTTCAAATGCTACTATTCTTTACTTAAATATGACCATTTCAGACCAAGGGATTTGCCATCACTAAGTGTGCTGCAGGGGTGTTAGCCACTCTACAACAATAATAAAAATACATTTTTGAAGGTCAGTACCTAGATGGGTGACCGCTTGGGAATACCAAGTGCTGTAAGTGTTTAGTGACAGATGTGCGTAGTGGTGCAGTGGATATCGGCTCGGAAAGAGAAATCGGTGAGCCGAGTTCGAATTCCAGTTAAATACCCTGCATTCACTTAAGCACTAGTACCCTTGGGAAAGGTATTATTCCATCCCTTCCCTCCAGTTATGGGTTAAATAACAGGGTAGGACTTGGGGACCCTGCTCTTAAAACAAATCTTAATGAATCTTGATACTCAAAAAGAAAATGTATTACTAGACACAAAACTTATATAAAAACAACAATAAATTGTTGAAAGAAAAAAGGTATTACCAGCAATAAATAAATAAAAATTTAGTTGGCAATAAATGACCCGCCGAGGTTGATATGCCCTAAAACAAAACAACCAACCAACAACATTTTTGAAAAAAATATATATATAACTAGCAATAGATTTGACTTTTGACGAAAGTTCTTTACAAAAATACCTCCATGAAACCTGATCTACAAACTGATTTCTTACGAAGAATAGATATTCTATTTATATTACCTAGCGGAAAAATCTTTCAGGATTGAGATTGTTGTGTCGTAAAACACAATAAACCAATCAAATCTACCAAAAATATTTCTCCTTATTATTAAGACACAAGACTTACACAATTACCTCCCGTGCACTCAAGAATTCTTTCTTCTTTTATGTGTCGTGTCTCTTCAGGTGATCATGGCCCTCCACATCTTTCTGTCCTTGTACCTTTTAATACATTTTGTCTCGCTATATTTCCCAAACCACGGTCTGCTACCCATTTACTTGAGCTCATCAAGTATATCATATGCTGTTTTTCTCTGTCTCACTTTCTCTCTATTCACCCTGAATATCATATTCTCTAAGCCCTCCTTCCTCATTACATATCCCAGAAACTTAAACTGTCTCTTCCTGGTGTTAAGTATAAGGTTTCTTTTGTTTACATTCTTTCCAAAACCTTGTCGTTGCTCACATGTTTGGACCATGGTATCCTCAGCATCCTTCTGTAGAACCACATTTGGGTCTCTCCTTCATCTTTGAGGAGATCATCCAGCATTCACCACCATACAGAAGGACAAATGTCACATAACAGTTCAGTACTCTTTTTTTTTTTTTGTTTCTAACAAAATTTTCCGGTTTTTCAGTACTATGCTGAGCTTTTGAAATGTGTCCTTAGCCATGCCAATACGCTTTTGGATCTCAGTGTCACACATTCTGTCCTCTGTTAGAACACTTCACAGAGATTTAAATTTCTGTAACGACTTGATTTTAGTATTCCTGACCTGTAATTAACATTTGAAGTAGTATAGAATACAAATCCTATATCATCCAACAGTTAACTAAAACACACAAAGTAAAACTGCACACCCACAAAATTGGATCCAAATGACTAAAAAAATTTTGGAAAAACCCAGACCAAGGCAAATTTCACAAGTCAGTGTGAAAAGTAAGATTCTAGATTCTGATTGGATAGGAAATAGCAAATTCATATATGACAACAGTCATTTTTTTTCACATCTAAAATGAAAATGCTAATGGATCCGGTCAGTCAGTCAGTTAAGTCAGTGAAACACGCTTAGGCGATCATGTCTCGAAAGAGACATGACTTACTGGGCAGAAGATTATCCCGCAGTAGGTTGCCATTGCTTTCTGCGGTAGACTGGCTGCCAGCCAAGCCTATAGAACCCAATCTGTCCTGTTATTTAACCCATAACTGGAAGGAAGGGACGGATTAATACCTTTCTCAAGGGTATTTGCACGTAAGTGAATGCAATGAATTCAACTGGAATTCGAGCTCGGCTCCCCGATTTCTCATTCCGAGCTGATATCCACTGTGCCACAATGCACATCCAGTCGCATGACTAAAATCCACTACTTAAACCAAGTTTATTGATTGGTCAAAAAAGTCATAATGGGAGCGGTATCTGATAATATCTCATCATAATGTAAGGAAGAAACTTCAAGCTGAAGCATACATTCATTCTACCTCTCCTTCCAATTTTCTTTTCTTCATTTTCACTCCATACCGCCAAAGAAAACAACAACAACAACACGATACTTTAACGGACTCCAATAAGTACAATCTCCATCTTTACCTTGACTTTCCTTCTCACTTTTTCTCCAGCCATAAAAAGGAAAAGAACACAGACTTGACCTTTTTAATCTTTTTATATACATACATTCTGCTACTTCTTCTTCTATATGCCCTGTCCCTTCAGGACGAAGGCGATCATGGCTTTCCACGTTTCCCTATCCCTGGTGGCTCTGAGCACACCATCTCCTGTTACACCACCAAAACCCAACTCTACCATCCACTATTTCAAGCCCATAAATCTAGAATATAAATGTATAGAAACTAGCATGGCCACAAAATGAGGGATCAGTTTATATATTGATTATAATATAGAATTGATCCCCCAATTTATATCCACATTATAATTTCTTATAAACAGTTGGCATATATATTCTTCTTCTATGTGCCCTGTCCCTTCAGGACGTAGGCGATCATGGCTTTCCATGTTTCCCTATCCCTGGTGGCTCTGAGCACGCCTTCTCCTGTTACACCATGCAATCCTTGTTCCGTCATCCACCTGATTAGGTCCTTTAAATATGTTATCCGTTGCTTTCCCCTGTCTCTTTTTCCCTCTATCTGGCCTGTTAGTATCAGATTCTCCAAGCCGTCTCTTCCTGATACTCAATATTAATTTCCTTTTTGTTTCCATCATTTCCAAAACCTCGTCATTGCTTACATACTCGGTCCATGATATTCGCAGCATCCTTCTGTAGAACCACATTTCAGTTGCTTCAAGTTTTTCCTTCATCTTTGATGATATTGTTCAGCATTCACTGCCATACTAAAGGATGGACAACACGTAGCAATCAAGTACTCTCTTCCTTGTTTCTAGCAAAATTGTCCTGTTTCTTCTCTGGAACATTTAACCACGTGCATTTTTCAATTTGAACATTTCACTCATACGAATTAACTACATGCATTTTCTCTATCAACATTTTATTTTTCTTCTTACAAATTTGTTATTCTGTTCATAAAAAATTTACTTTAATGTAGAAATGAAATATTTTATCCTTCCATATTTCAACATCCAACCCTCAACATTCTGATATTTCAAATTGTGGGGACTTTGATTGTGTTTGGCACAAGGCCAATTTGACAAGAATAGCCGAGGCCCCTACAGGAGCCTGATAATGTATGAGGCTTTGTAGGAGGTATCGTGGTTTCCTTTCCATATCTGCTAGCAGCAGAGTGTCATCTGCATATCTTACATTGTTAAGATTGTGGCCACCAATGGTAGAATTTCTAGTTTTTTTTTTGTTTTTTTGGGTTTTTTTAATCGTATCACCCCGAGCAAGGCGGTAACGCCACTGATGTGCAGGGGGCTATGTAATAGTGGAAAGATTGGAAAAGAGAAAGTCGGAAACCACATCCTAAACAGGGAACAAGGCATAAGCCTCTTAACCTGTTCAATAAACGTGGGTGGAGTGTGAACCGGGCGATAGATAGATCTATCTACTCCAATTGAAAAAAAAAACAAAGTGAGAAGATTGGAAAAGAGAAAGCTGGAAACCACATTAGGAAAAAAAAAATATATATATATATATTGTTAAGATTGTGGCCACCAATGGTAGAATTTCTAGTTTTTTTTGTTTTTTTTTTTTTAATCGTATCACCCCGAGCAAGGCGGTAATGCCACTGATGTGCAGGGGGCTATGTAATAGTGGAAAGATTGGAAAAGAGAAAGCCGGAAACCACATCCTAAACAGGGAACAAGGGATGAGCCTCTTAACCTGTTCAATAGACGTGGGTGGAGTGTGAACCGGGCAATAGATAGATCTATCTACTCCAATTGAAAAAAAAAAGAAAATCACGTATGGCACTTAACTGACTGACTGAATATAATAGTTAGAAACATGATTAAGGCTTCTACTTGGCATAAAGTGGGGGATCGGTTTTCTATTGTTATGAAGTAATAAAATGATACCCCTAATTATTACTTAATAATATAATACATATCTTCTCCCTCTAGTTATGAGTTAAATAACAGAACAGATTGGGTTCTATAGCCTTGGCTGGCAACCAGTCTACTGTAGAAAGCAATGGCAACCTACTGCGGGATAATCTTTTGCCCTGTCAGTCATGTCTCTTTCGAGACATGATCGCCCCAGCGTGTATCACATATGGCACTTAACTGACTGAATGAAGATAATAGTTGGAAATATAAGTAAAGCTTCTGCTGGGCAAAAAGTGGGGGATCAATTTATTACTTAAAAACAATAGAAAACTGATCCCCCACTAATTACTTCTTAATAATACAATCTGTCTCTTCTACCTTCAGTTATAGTTTAAAGAACATGATAGAAAATCTTCTGCCCGGTCAGTCATGTCTCTTTCGAGACATGATCGCCCAAGCGTGTATCACGTACGGCACTTAACTGACTGAATCTTGTCTACACTGAAATAGTCTAAGGTAGGTACCTCTACTCTACCTCTTTTCCATACATAAGTTTTAAATTGAATTTTTAAAATAAAAGTGTTTTCTTGTAGCTTTCATTTTAGTGTTAATTGAAATTAAATTATTAAATTTATTATTTACAGTAAGCAAAATACTCTGGTGTATTTCAAATAGAAATTGTATTGATTGGAATCTCAACATTTTAGAGTTTGAAATTCATTTTGCATCTTTTTTGACAATTCTTGTAAAAATTCATTATTCATCAAAAAATCTTTTCTTCAGACTATAATGTCCTTAATAAATAAATAGATAGATAGATAGATAGATAGATAGATAGATTATAAAAAGCAATTAAAAGCTAATCTAATTAAATTAGCTTTATTGCCTTTGTTTTACTATTCAGAGCAGATTTTCAGAAAAACAGCCAACAGTTTGAAAAAAAAAATAGATCATTTACATTTCCTAAGGAGTCTAGTATTTAACTAATAAAATAAATTTTCGATACAAAATTTGATTTATTGAAATTTCATGAATTTACATGGAGGTGTGTAACAGATCTAAAAAATATTTTACAAAGATTTTATAAAAATAATAATTTAAAAAATAATTTCATTCATTCGTATATAAGTCCTAAAAGTTTCATTAAAATCCAACAATTATTTGAATTTAGCGAGAATTTCAAAATGAATGTGTAATATTACATCATCCATAGTAAACTCTGGTAACTATTTGGTAGCTACAACATTCCTGTCTACATTCACAATATAAAAAAATAACAATCAATAACACTACAATCAATTCTACACCAAGAAAACAAAAGAAAACTACATATCCTCAAGGCAATATTCATTAAAAAACTTAAACCATCAATTAAAAGCTATAAATACTGTAGTAATGTTCTAAAATGTTTATAAAAAGAAGAGTTTTTTCATCCTTTGACATGTGGATGACCATAAAATTATAACATAAAAAACTTCCATTGTGTATAATTTTCACATTGTAATGAATGCTAAGCAATTTGTCAACCGTTATATTTGAAGCAAAAAGAAAATTTACTATAACTTTTATCAACACAGTTTTGTGGTTATTTTCTGTTATCACAACTCACACCCCTGCAGATGATCTCAGAAGAAGATTGAAAGTACTTGGAAATACAGAGAAATGAATAATAAAATCATCTGTCAAAGTTAAAGCTCATTTCTTACACCTTTCAATTATAATAAGCGAAAGATTATCCGTGAGTATGAACAGATTTTATTAAAAATAAGAAGACACAATGTTTGCAATTTATTTAATCTGACATATATATATATATATATATATATATATATATATACTTGTTATGTTGTTATTATAATAAAGTAAAGAATCTGCAGAAGCTGTGGGTATGATATTAAAAGAATAAAATATTACAATTATGATCAACGAAATAATTACCTCATCAGTTTCTGATAATGTATGAGGCTCATTAAGCACAATTCTATGAGTTTTGGGGGCTATGTGGTCAGTGCCCTCTTCAGTGTCAATATCCACGTCATCTAGCCCATTATTGTCATTGTCTTGAATTTGTCCTAGAAGTTGAACATTTCTCTCGTCTTCTTCATGTGTTTCGACACCTTTGGTCTTATCTTCAGCCAAACTCTCCTGCACATTAGAGAAATCCATTCTGTTTCCTGTCAAAACAAACCATTTGAAAACACTGCAACATCATAAATTAAAAACATGAACTGCAAGCAAAGATATTTACATAAGGAAGGTTGGAGGAAGGCTGGAGAGTGCAGCAACTAAATTGTTTTGTTAAAAGCAATTAGAAAACAAATGAGTAAATTACAACAATACCCTCACTCACTCGGTGTGAGAATTTAATTCCTGGAATGATAGCAGAGTGTTACTGGGGTAGTGAGTCGAGCAAACATCTGAACCCAAGTACATCATTACATGTACCAACTTTTACTTTCTTGATACACAGACCAGATAAGTCAGTTCTTGCCAAGCAGTAGAGGAAGTTATATATGTTCATGTTGTAATATTGGCAAAAAATGAGTGAAAGGAATCTGAAATAGTGGATTAACACAGAGTTTTGTTCAAGAGTTTGTCTCTGCATTGAATATTGCTGCCACATCTGGTTTGCTTCTTCTGTAATATAACAATCTCGCCCCACCCGAGGAAGCTGAGCAAGCGGGGGCGTTTCCGGTCGTTGAAAGGAACGGATGTTTGTTTGACCTTATTTCCGGCAGTAGCGGAAATGGCTACAAGAGGCAAACAGAACAGGTGTCTCTGAGAATTACGTGGGCGTGCGTGGGCGAGGCAAAAATCGGAAGTTCCGGTTTGGAGATTATAAAAAGACCTCGGCGCACGGATTTCAGAGAGACAGACGAAGACAGAGAGACGAGACAGACAGTAGCAGAGATCGGCCGGTGAAGAGAGACACTCCCGTCAACCCCATTAGAAGCGCGCTCTCTAAATTCTCTGTCCCTGTGCTACACGGTTCATCGTCACTAATAAAAATACAACTTATATTTTTATATATGTGCGTGTTTGTTGTTTGTTGATATACAACAGACTTCTACAATATATTTAAAGATTTGTGATAAAATACAAAAAAAAATTTGCAGTGTTACAGGTCCAGAACTGTTATAATCACTTTTCAAAATAAAAATAAAAAACAGAATGTACCCACTAAAATTAACATTTATACAAATGAGAAGTTTATATAAATAAACTAGCAATATAGCCCGGTGTTGCTTGGGTGTAATGAAAGCTTTTATATATGTATTATCGATTTATGCACTATTGTAAGAACTGCAACCTTGAAACTTCTGAATATTGTTTCCTATGTCTTTGTCTATGAGTGTATCAAATTTGATTAAAATCAGACAACTCCTTCGATAACCTGATTTTTTCGATTATTGATTTTCAATATTTATCAGGGGTACCTCAACACAAAACCTAGCTAAGAACAGTTGCAGACGCTTATAGTAGAACTGTGTAAATTTTCAAGCAAATCGGTTCTGCCGTTTCGGAGTCTATAGGTAATGGGGACACACACACACATATACACACACATGCAGACAAAGCTCCATTTATAAATAAGTTTAAATATATGTGAGCAGATTGAGATAGACAGACAGATATGAGAAGGTTGAGAGAGACTTAATGAAAGCATAGAACTATATTTACCAAAAAAAGCTCCTGAGTTACAGATTCATTCTCCATGCAGGAAGGAAACTGAGCCCTTCGGCTTTAATAGAAAGACAAATCAGAGCCCCCATATCTATGTCCTTTGCAACGAAAGAAAAGGTATGGTATAGAAAGAATAAAGAGATGGATCCAGAAGAAGCAAATTTCCTGATACAAAAGGACACAACCCGGCTATACTTGAGAAAAAAGGACGATGTATACTGACACATGCAGATCAGTTCTGAAGCAGAAACGAGCTGGATGATGTGAAAATGAAGAGGCAGAAAGCTACAAAAGTGGAACTGAACAAAAAATGAAAAAAATTGAGAATGTAAAGACTGATAAATATGAAGAAGAAAACGAAGAGAGAACAAGATCATCATAAAAGAAAAAAACAAGAAAGACAAGAAGAATGGAAACACTATTCGAAAATGATCAGGAGTGGTAAAAGAAAAAACAAGAGTGTATGACCTCTCCAATTCAGGGAGGTGTATGCAAATTAGTAGACAAGTATGAATAGAGAATAACTGGAGAAGTATGGGGAGGGAACCCTTTTGTTTCAAAGAACACAGAGGGCTGTGCTACAACTACTACCACGCACAAAGAAATGCAAAACATAACGGTTTGTTTTTTGTTTCTTCGTTTGTCTTTTATTTCATCCATCTTGGCAGCATCTTCAATGTTGACAAGGTAAATAACTCTTGCAATCTATTTCGCGACATAAATGATTGAGTTATTTCCCCTTGATATTAGTCTTAAAACTGCTATCAGTTTAAAAAACCAAAAAAACATCCCAAAAATCTGGGAATTATCAGATTTAAATTAAATTTTCAACACTTATTCATTAATGAATGAATTGTACGATGAATAGCTCATTTTATTAGAAAACTATGTTATAAGATCAGTTATCCCACCCCATTTCAATACATCTTGAATACTTTTAAATTAGAGGGAGTGATGACCAATATTTTTTATAGATTTTTATCAAAAAGATCCCTGAAGATATTATTTCAGTAAAATTTAAAATTGCAATATCAAATCGGAAAATTTATGCTGCAACCTGACAAAAATAATTTCATAACACTCAAAAAGACATTTTTGTTACCAGTGTGTGATTGCATTAAAATATTATTTTCTTACAGTTTTGTAATATTGCTGTGCAAGTTAATTTTTTTTTTGCTTTCTGATGACAAACGATATCATTCTCAAAAAAATTTATATCAACATAATTTCTATAATTAACAATAATTTCCTATAAACATAATATTTATAATTTTCAGAAAGTTTCTTATAAACATAATTCCTATAAACTTCAATAAATGTTCTATAAACATAATTTCTAAACATTTCTATAAAAATAATTTCTATAACTTTCAATAAATTTCTATAAATTTATTGATGTGAAGTGAAGTTTGGCATTAAGCAGTCGCTAAGATCCTTACTTATTCTCAATGACCAGTTATATAGGCTCTCTCTTGTAATTATGCAAATCAGGCATATCAATTTGCCAGTGTCACTACATCTCCCTGAAACATATAGGTTATATAGCTCTAGTAGTTCTTGTACTTCTTCTCATGATAGTTTCATTACTTTGCTCTCTCTCTCTCTCTCTCTCTCTCTCTCTCTCTCTCTCTCTCTCTCTCTCTGGGAGACCTAGATCTCTTCCACGCCCAGCTGTAATCATCTGCATTGTCTTGCATTATTTGATCTTCGTCCGAACTTTCCAACTCATTCTGGCCCACCTGATCCTGCATTACTTCTGATATTTCATTCTGTAACAGTTGTTCTATTGAATCATTACCGGACGGAATCGTATCCATTTCTTCTTCATATTCCCCCTGGGTCCTTATTTGATCTGCATGGGCTAATATACTGTTGCTGTTTTCTCTATTATTATGGCTGTATTGTGACATTCTTGCATGATAAATTCTGCCCTTTCCGAATTAGCTTCTTTGTTCTTTTTGTACCACATTTTTTCATTTGTGGAATACATCGTTAGCAAAGCTCTGATTTGTCTTCCCATTAAAGCTGATGGGCTTTCTAATCTTCCAGCATGTGGTATTGTGCAATAAAAGCAGCCTCGGTAGAAAAACTTTTTTTGCTGAGAGCATGCTTTTAGTCCCTTTTTTATGGTCTACACCATTCTTTCCACTAACCCGTTCGACTGGGGGGGGGGGGTCTTACACGGTTTACATCCTATTTTTCTAATCATAAATTAAGATCGTCATCACAAAATTCTGGTGCATTGTCAGATACCAGGGTTTTTGGCATGTGATTTCTGGAAAATATGACCCTTAGAATCTGTTTTATCGTAGAACTTTTCTTGTCTAGCACCCGAATTATTTCAGGCCAGCCTGAAAAAGAGTCTACTAGAATTAATAAGAGTCCCACTCCATTAATTTACGTATGATCCATATGCACCCTATTCCATGGCTCCACTTCTCTTGGTCACGAATGTAAGTAGTCTATGTAAAATTTCTTAATTCTTTACATTTTTTGCACCTTTTTATATATTCTTCGACATTTCTTGAATATTCAGGCCACCATGCTTCTAATTTTATCCTTTTTTGTGTGGCCGCTACTCCACAATGTATATTGTCATGTACACTTTTTATTACCAATTTTCTTTGTGTTTCTGGGGGAACTACCAGATCCCCATTACAAACCACTCCATGTTCTATCATTAATTTCTGTCTTATTTCTTTGTAGGGTCTTTCCACCCTAGAACAATTTCCCCATGAGAATTTTCTTATTCTCGATAATATCCTACTTAGTACTGGATCATGTCTAGTTTCCGCAGCCATTCTATTTAAAGACAAAACATCAGTCTCTACCCAATGTAAGAATGCATCTTCAAATTCTTCTTCTGTTTTGTCTCCTTGTAAAATCGCAGTCTTGATAGTGCGTCTATGTGTGGAATTGAATTTCCTTTGACATATTCTATATCAAAGTCAAATGCTATTAATCTTATTGCCCATCTTAGTATCCTCGATGTCATGACTTTAGGTAACTCTTTTCTTGGGTTAAATATAAACTCTAATGGTCCATGATCACTTCTTAACAGAAATTTTTTCCCAATTAAAAATTGTCGGGCTCTAGTATTTGTCCACACAATAGCTGATGCTTCTTTCTATTTGAATAATTAAATTTGGTGTTCATTAGTCTTCTTGATAAATACATTATTTGATGTCCTTCTTGTGATAGTCTTCCCGATATTGTATGTTTGCTTGCATCTGTGGTTAACATCATGTCTTCTTTTGGATCAAACATTTTCACTACTGGTTTCTTTGCCATAATTATTTTTAATGTCAAAAGCTTTTTGTTGTTCCGCTGACCAAATAAATTCATCATTCTTTCTTTTAAATTTGCAAACGGTTCAGTCAAGTCTGTGTATTTTTGGTAAATATCGCCTGTAAAAACTTACCAATCTTAAAAAAAGACTCCAGTTCTTTTTTATTTGTAGGTGTAGCTACTTTTAGTATTTTTTCTATCAAGGCTTGGTCTGATGATATACCTTCTTTTGAAATGGTATAACCTAAAAATGTTTCTACAATTGTTTACGCATTTTTTTTTTCATTTATTGTCATTCCAGCATTTTTTAATCTATTCAAGATTATGTTAATTTTCTTTTTTAATTCCATTTCATTAGTGGCTCCTATGCCAATATCATCTTGGTAACAAATCATATTTTTCATATTTCCTAAAACCTGTTCAATGGCCCTTTGAAATATGGCACTTGCGATTTTTATTCCATATGACATCCCTTTCTGTCTTAGTATCCTATCGGCAACGCCATTGATGTGAAGTGAAGTGTAACACTAAGAAGTCGCTAAGCACCTTAATTATTCTCAGTGACGAGTTATATAGACTCTCTCTTGCACTTATGCAAATTAGGTATATTAATTTGCCAGTGTCACTACATTTGTAAACATGAAATAATCTATTCATAATAATGGAGACTGGGTGACAAAAATTCACTTTAACTCCGCAGCCCTCAGATTTTTGTTTTTTATTTTTTATCTGCTCTGAGTTGGACTAAAAGCAATGGCCAACAAAATTTACACCTGTAAATGACAGATTGTCATCATTAGTAAAAGTAAAAGAAAACGGGATCAATTTCAACAAGGTGATATTTTCATGTGTTTTATAAATGGCTAATAAATGATTAACAAGAAATAAAATATATTTGTATACTTGTAAAATAGCTGAAAAGAAAGGACACATTAAAATCTAGCTATTAAGAATTGTGTGTGTGTATAAGTGTAAGTGTGTGTGTGTGTAAGTGTAAGTGTGCGTATAAGTGTAAATAAGTGTAAGTATGTGTGTAAGTGTGTGTGTGCAAGTGTAAATAAGTGTAAGTGTGAGTGTATGTGTGTAAGTGTAAGTGTGTGTAAGTGTGTAAGTGTAAATAAGTGTCAGTAAGTGTGTGTAAGTGTGTGTGTATGTAAGTGTAAGTGTGTGTGTGCAAGTGTAAATAAGTGTATATAAGTATAAGTGTGTAAATATGTGTGTAAGTGTGTAAGTGTAAATAAGTGTAAGTGTAAATAAGTGTGTGTGTGTGTGTGTGTGTGTGTGTGTGTGTGTGTGTGTGTGTGTGTGTGTGTGTGTGTGAAAGTGTTTAGTTAACTGAGAAAGAAAAGATATTTCCAAACTGGAAACAATTCCCATGTTGGTGCTGTTACCACTGCATTGTTCTTTTATAATCAATTCATCCCAAGGAAGGCAATAATGCCACTACAGTTCAAGGAGCTACCAGAATGTGAAAGAGAATGAGAAGACTTTAGAAAGAACAAGAAAACCCAATCCTAAGCAGGGAACATGGGATAAACCTCTATTTCTGCTCGAAAGACCAAGTTGGAGTGTGAACCGGACGACAGACAAACCTATCCACTCCTGTTGATGTTAGAAGGAAAGAGGAAAAAAATGAAAACACAGAAAGCGCCACCTAATGGCAGCTTAGTGAACCAAGAGAAGGTAAGCCTTCAGGTAGCCTTGCAGACATCATTATTATTTTTATTATCTCCACCTTAAAGAATTGTATTCAGTTATATTTGTCTGCCTGTCTGTTTGTCTGTCTGTTTGTCTGCCTGTCTGTTTGTTTGTCTGTCTGTTTGTCTGCCTGTCTGTTTGTTTGTCTGTCTGTTTATGGTCAAGATATCTCAAGACTGAGAAAGAACAATAAAAGAACAGGAATTAAGAAGACAGAAGATAACGATTTTTTTTTTTTTTTTTAATCATATCACCCCAAGCAAGGCGGTAACGCCACTGATGTGCAGGGGACTACATAAGAGTGAGAAGATTAGAAAAGAGAAAACCGGAAACCACATCCTAAACAGGAAGCAAGGGATGAGCCCCTTCACCTGTACAATAGACGTGGGTGGAGTGTGAACCAGGCGATAGTTTAGTCTATCTATTGACATTGCATTTACATTTTTGAAGATCAAATTGAGAATATGAGAAAAGACATTATGAAAGAGAGAGAACAATAAAAGAACAAGGATTAACAAGACAGTAGGTAATTATAGACACTGCATTTAACTTTTTGCAGATCAATGCTGACTGTGAAGGAAGAAGCCAAAAGAGAGTTTTGCATGTGAGAGAGAAGAAACTATTAACATAGAACTTACAGTTACATCTCACGATTTCAACTGTAAAATTAGGAGAGCTTGGTGCCAATTTAGTCAGTTAAGTGCCATACATGATACACACTTTGAGCGATCATGTCTTGAAAAAGACATGACTGACTGGGCAGAAGATTATCCCGCAGTAGGTTGCCATTGCTTTCTGTGGTAGACTGGTTGCCGACCAAGGCTATAGAACTTAATCTGTCCTGTTATTTGACTCATAGCTAAAGGGAGAAGACATGCATTATATTATTAAGTAGTAATTAGTGGGGAGTCAGTTTATTACTTCATAATAATAGAAAACCAATCCCCCACTTAATGCCCAGTAGCAGCCTTAATCCTGTTTCTAACTAATATATTCAGTCAGTCCATTGCCATACGTGATACATGTTTGGGCGTTCATGTCTCGAAAGAGACATGACTGACTGTGCAGAAAATTATCCCACAGTAGGTTGCCATTGCTTTTTGCGGTAGACTGGTTGCCAGCCAAGGCTATAGAACCCACTCTATTCTATTATTTAACCCATAACTGGAGGGAAGAGATGGAGTAATACCTTTTCCAAGGGTATTTGCGCGTAAGTGAATGCAAGGGATTCAAGTGGAATCCAAACTCAGCACCCCCATTTGTCACATTCCAGTTGAATCCCTTGCATTCTAGTACTGTACTTAAATTCATGAAGTCTTGGTACCATTAAATAAAGTGATATTTATTTTTAAATTGGTTGCAGAAAATGAGTTGTTGGTTGGTTGGTTGGTTGGTTGGTTGTTTTGTTTTTATGGCATATCAACCTCGGCGGGCTATACTGCTAGTATTGCATAGATAGATAGATAGATAGATAGATAGATAGATATGATTCTTTGATTCTTTTGTTTTTATGGCATATCAACCTCGGCGGGTCATTTATTGCTAACTAAATTTTATTTATTTTTTGCTGGTAATACCTTTTCCTTTCAACAATTTATTGTTGTTTTTACATAAGTTTTGTGTCTAGTAATACTTTTTCTTTTCGAGTATCAAGATTCATTAAGATTTGTTTTGTTTTTTTATGGGCAGGGTCCCCAAGTCCTACCCTTGTTATATAACCCATAACTGGAGGGAAGAGACGGATTAATACCATTCCCAAGGGTACCAGTGCTTAAGTGAGTGCAGGGTATTCAACTGGAATTCAAACTCAGCTCACCAATTTCTCATTCCGAGCCAATATCCACTGCACCACAACGCACATCCGTCACTAAACGCTTACAGCACCTGGTATTCCTAAGCGGTCACCCATCTAAGTACTGACCAGGTTCAACGTTGCTTAACTTTGGTGATCGAGCTAGAACCGGTGTATTCAACGTTATAGGCCGTAAGCCAGAAAATGAGTTGTGGATTATAAGAATCATCATTTAGAGCAGTGGTTCCTAACTTTTTGGGCCCAATGCACCCATTTCACCCTATGTCAGAATACCATTCACTTCCCCTATTCTAAAGTCTGTCCAACTCAAAAGTTGCATTCCAAATAATACGCATATATTTTAGTGGCATGGAACTTCGGTGTTAAAATGAACAGTTAATTTACCCACACCAAGAAAATTAATGAAGGGTGTTAATGATGTGAATTGTGGTGCAATAGATATCAACTTGGAATGAGAGAACAGGGTGCCAAGTTCGAATTCCAGTTGAATTCCTTGCCTTCACTTATGCGCAAATGCCCTTGGAAAAGGTATTAATCTGTCTCTTCCCTCCAGTTATGGGTCAAATAACAGAATAGATTGGGTTCTATAGCCTTGGCTGAAAACCAGTCTACCACAAAAAAGCAATGGCAACCTACTGCGGGATAATCTTTTGCCCAGTCAGTCATGTCTCTTTCGAGACATGATCGCCTAAAGCATGTATCACATATGGCAATTAACTGACTGATTGAATATAATAGTTGGAAACATGATTAAGGCTTCTACTGGACATAAAGTGGAGGATCTGTTTTCTATTGTTATGAAGTAATAAACTGATCCCCTATAATTACTGGTTAATAATATAATACCTGTCTTCTCCTTCCAGTTATGGGTTAAATAACAGGACAGATTGGGTTCTATAGCCTTGATCGGCAACCAATCTACCACAGAAAACAATGGCAACCTACTGCAGGATAATCTTCTGCCCAGTCAGTCATGTCTCTGTCGATACATGATTGCCCAAAAGGTGCATCACTTAACTGACTGACATAATGATGAGGAAAAACATCATCATCATTATCATGTTTAACATCAATTTTCATGCTAGCATGGGTTGGATGAGGTTTTCTTGATCACTCTTTTCCAGGCTGCGCAATTTTGTGTCAGGCCTGGCTGTAATTTTGAACTTCCTTAAATTGTCTTTGGTAAGCTGGGTCTAGGTTTTGCATGTTCCACCTACCGTATGTAAATTGGAGAAATATCGGAGAGAGTTTTACAGCTGTATGCCCTTACTAACACCAACCAGTTTAGCAGACTGGAGACTCAGTTTTTTATCAAGATACCATTTCTAAGATTACCTATCAAGGTTAGAGAGTTCAGTCTACCCTATTCTACACTGAGTAGGTGTAGAGGGCTTTATTTAAGAGATTTTCTTCTCTTAGATAAGTTGCTATCCAAAGCAAAGACACTTAACCAGCCTAAGCAGTTTAACGTTATACTTAGGACACACGGGTAATTTTAACAAAAATATAAGGAATTAATTCACGAATTTACATGACTGAAATATTGTCAATAGCTCATTTCAGGGAAATAAATCAGAATTCTTAAAATCCATAGTTTTAACAAATTCTCATGAAGAGAAAATGTTCATACAACAGATTAAATCATGGATCCCCAAACACTTTTTAAGCCATCAACCCTTTCATGGAATCCTTGATTCTTCTCTTATGCACAAGAAAATATATAAATAATAATTAAGTAGATATGCAATTTCCATATTCATTAGTGAAGAAACCTGTATACCAACCCCTGCAAAGCTGTTGTTCTGTATCCCCTTCCCCATGAATATCTCTCATGAAATATAAGAAAACAAAAAGAAAAAGCCATTTAGTGTCATTGTAGAAATCATGAGAATGTGCAAAATACTGAATACAATGCTAAAGTTCAGCATAAAAGTGTTTAAACTTATCAAAATACTAGCAGTATAGCCCGGCGTTGCTCGGGTGTAATGAAAGCTTTAAAATTAATCCATGGTCCTGGAGCTCAGACTCTTTGGACGTTGACATGATAGACTAAAAAGCAATAGTTGTTTCCAGTTGAAGTGAAACCATAGACTGAAAGGAAAATGAATGGATGTAAGTCAAATTTTGATTTCCTGGTATCGATATCAAATAAGTTTTTTTCATCGTAAACTGAATTTTGAAGGTTAAATAAGTCCTCTGAGTAAATGGTATCATGGCTGAGACTAAGAACTACAATTATACCTACTTAAAGCCAAACCCAAAGCAAAAACTAAAATAAAAGGGCTGAAAAAAATACAGATATACAGGCAGATAAACAGACACACATACAAAATTGGGGGTACCCCGACACAAAAAAACCTAGCTAAGAACACTCGCAGATGCTTATAGTACAACTGTGTAAATTTTCAAGGAAATTGGTTCAGCCGTTTTGGAGTCTATAGGTAATGGATACACATACACACACACACACACAAGTTCCATTTATAAATAAGTTTAGATATGGAAATACAGCCTGATAAAGGAATATGTCGCATGAAATATTGGATTAACCATTAAAAAGAGAAGAGAAACTGTTTGCTATCATTTGGCACCTAATATTAAATACATTAAAAATAAATTAACATGCATTTTTATTGAATTTTTAATGGGAAGGATGATCAAAAGAAAGGGCATTGATATTTGGTTGACGATTGGTGAGTTTGTGGTGAATAAGAAATAAAAATAACTCTCTTTTCTTCACAGTTTTCAAATTTGTGTGTCAGTGTGAAAATTTAGTTTGACCAATAGAAAAAGGAATTGGCTCCAGGCTGAAGAAAAGAACAAGGTAAAGTTTAGCGAACCTATGTGAAAATTTACTTTGACCAATGAAAAGGGATCAGATTACAACTGAGAAAATGTAGCAAGCCAATGTCAAATTGCTTTTAGATATAAATAAGCAGAGAAAGTTGAATCAAGGCAGAAGAGAAGAGAGAGAGAAATGTAGAGTCCCACACGTCTCAATAACTCCAGTGTTAAATTACATTATCAGCCTCTAACAAGAGCAGGAGAATTTAAAAGAACTCTATTCAACTCCTAAGCTAAGTACCTTAAAATATTTTTTATTTGATTTACTCAACAAATGATTTAACAAGAAAGAAATACTTATTACAAAATAAATTTAATATTTAGTATAATAGCCTTTGTTTTGAAATAATAAAATAAATGCGACAATTTACCAATCGCACCGAGAGTATATATATATATATATATATGTTATATATATTAAACAATTTAATTAAAGTAATTTTATTTAATTTATTCAACAAATGCATTAACAAGAAAAAAATACTTGTTACAAAATAAATTTAATATTTACTATAATAGCCTTTTGCTTTGATCACAGCCTTCATTCTGTGACATTCACGTCACAAGCTTCTTTAATGTATCTAATGATATCTCCTGCCAAGCAGCTTGTATTTGTTTCCAAATAAGAAAAAAGTCAGTCATATCCAAGGATAATAGAATAATGATTAGTTTAAAAATAACTTGTTTAATAGAAAATAGGAAAAATGAAATATAACTTCTTTTTAATACATTTTTTTACACCTAGTTTTAAATAATCAATATTTATTAGCAATTTACTTGGCTTTTCACCCTGTATTTGAATTTCAGTGAGGTTTTTAGGAAAATCACCCCTGTCCTAATACTTTTGCACATTATCGGTAGTGTGCAAAAGTGTTAGGACAGGGGTGATTATAAACTTTATTTTGATGCCTCATAAAAGATAAAATAGTTCTTGTTCTAATACTTTTGCACAGTACTGTATATATACTAGGTGCGATTGGTAAATTGTCGCAATTATTTTGATGCCTCATGAAAGATAAAATAGTTCTTGTTCTAATACTTTTGCACAGTACTGTATATATACTAGGTGCGATTGGTAAATTGTCGCAATTATTTTGATGCCTCATGAAAGATAAAACAGTTCTTGTCCTAATACTTTTGCACAGTACTGTATATATACTAGGTGCGATTGGTAAATTGTCGCAATTATTTTGATGCCTCATAAAAGATAAAATAGTTCTTGTTCTAATACTTTTGCACAGTACTGTATATATATATATATATACCAGGTGCTGTAAGTGTTCAGTGACGGATGTGCGTTGTGGTGCAGTGGATATCGGCTTGGAAAGAGAAATCGGTGAGCAGAGTTTGACTTCCATTGGAATACCCTGCATTCACTTAAGCACTGGTACCCTTGAGAAAGGTATTAATCCATCACTTCCTTCCAGTTATGGGTTAAATAACAAGGGTAGGACTTGAACTTAAAAACAAAATCCCAATGAATCTTGATACTCAAAAAAGAAAAAAGTATTACTAGACACAAAACTTATATAAAAACAACAATAAATTGTTGAAAGAAAAAGGTATTACCAGCAATAAATAAATAAAATTTAGTTGGCATTAAATGACCCGCCGAGGTTGATATGCCATAAAAACAAAACAACCAACCAACCTGTTGGGACGCCCGCGCCTATTCGGCTATAATGGACTATTCCATTACTATGTAAAGGAATGGTGGCATCTACGTAGGAGAGTTGTGCCGAGCAGCCGATCGACAAGTCAGTCGTAGACTTCCGGTGACGACCTGGAAGTAACCATTGCTCATACTACGTCTTACGACGGTTGGGATGATTAACCTCTATTCTTGTATTTGATACTAATAACCTTTGTAAATACTATTTTCACGGAATACAACGATTAACCTATTCCTATTGTTGAGTTATTTATTCTTACTCACGACATAACACAATCAAACATTTCAACCAGCTTCAACCTTCTGATGAAAACCTTCTGATAATTCTGATGATGATAATTCTTTATATAACTTGTAAGCTGTTGGGAGTTTGACACAAGACTTAATTAAGAAACATTAACCTGCTCCCTATAGCTACAAGTTCAGTTGTTTAAGTGAAATGTGATTGTTTTAGAAAAACCTGTAGAAATTAATAATCAGAGAAAAAAGTTCACTTATTATATGTTAATTCCACTGAAGTGTCTCGTTGTTGCTGTCACTTTAGGAATAATAAGAAACTATATGATAAGTCCTTCCAGAACAGCGGATAATTCTTAATAATGTTTCTACTTGCACATTAACTCCTACAACTTATGTTATTCTTTCCTCTTAATAAATTTCTATTTTAAAATGCAAATGTAATATTTTATTATTCCACTCTTCTACACTAATTCACACATTCCAACCAGGCTTACGGCCTATCACATTGAATACACCAGTTCTCGCTCGATCACCAAAGTTAAGCAACGTTGAGCCTGGTCAGTACTTAGATGGGTGACTGCTTGGGAATACCAGGTGCTGTAAGTGTTCAGTGACGGATGTGTGTTGTGGTGCAGTGGATATCAGCTTGGAAAGAGAAATCGGTGAGCCGAGTTTGAATTCCAGTTGAATACCCTGCATTCACGTAAGCACTGGTACCCTTGGGAAAGGTATTAATCCATCACTTCCTTCCAGTTATGGGTTAAATAATAAGGGTAAGACTTGGGGACCCTGCCCTTAAAAACAAATCCCAATGAATCTTGATACTCGAAAAGAAAAAAGTATTACTAGACACAAAACTTATATAAAAACAACAATAAATTGTTGAAAGAAAAAGGTATTACCTGCAATAAATAAATAAAATTTAGTTGGCATTAAATGACCCGCTGAGATTGATATGCCATAAAAACAAAACAACCAACCAACCAAACATTTCAGCCAGCTTCAACCTTCTGATGAAAACCTTCTGATAATTCTGATGATGATAATTCTTTATATAACTTGTAAGCTGTTGGGAGTTTGACACAAGACTTAATTAAGAAACATTAACCTGCTCCCTATAGCTACAAGTTCAGTTGTTTAAGTGAAATGTGATTGTTTTAGAAAAACCTGTAGAAATTAATAATCAGAGAAAAAAGTTCACTTATTATATGTTAATTCCACTGAAGTGTCTCATTGTTGCTGTCACTTTAGTGTCTGGCTGGGGTCTCTGACTGGCTTGTCTGCCACCAAAAATGTGAATAAATTACTGATTCAGTCACATGATCAGCTCCAAACAGAAACTTATTTTTTGGCGCCAATCAGAAACATGAATCATTGAAAGTTCAGTGGCTACCAGAATCACTTAATTTATTTTGGATCTTATTTTTTAGTATGTTTTTTTATAATTGTATTACCCCAAGCAAGGAATTATACTACCACTGTTGTGCAAGGGGGTTACATAGGAGGAAAGTTATGAGAAAGAGTGACACATTATAAGGGGTTTCAGCAAGTGGATAAGAGGAAGGATGAGTGTGGCCATAAAGTAAGGGATCAGTTTATATATTGATTGTAATGTAGAATTGATCCCCCACTTTATATCCACATTATAATAGTCTAGAAAAATTTTTTTTATAATCATATCGCCCCAAGCAAGGCATTTTACTGCCAGTGTTTTGCAGGGGGTTACATAGAAAGAAAGTTATGAGAAGGACTGACAAAATACAGCGGGTGTCAGGAAGTGGGTAGGAGAGGGATGAGAATACTGCAGAAATGAGATGACAGCATGAGAGAGAGGATGCAAGTTAGTGAGATAGGAGATGACTATTGACTTTGCATTTAAATTCTTTGAGATTGTAGCTGTTGGAGAAGCAAGTAAATGAAAGAGAATTCCACAGGTGGGAAGTGCGAGAAAAGAAGCTGACAGAGTAGAATTTGCGTTTACATCTTATTGGTTTCATAGTAAAAGGGTGGAACCTTGTAGAATCACTTCTACATGCACGTACATACCTACATACATATCGCTCTTGCACACACGTTCACACACATATACCCACACACACTTACGTTAGGACCGCACATGAAACTTTCTTTTTTCCCGCGTTTATTAAGAAATATATAAACTGATTTCCACACGTGCTTACCCAGTTGGAGGCTGTTTTTCAGAGCATGATGTCCGAATGCCATTCATTCCTTCCAACTCACATACTGTGCTAATTGCATTCAGCAATTAGCTACATATAAAATGTTTCTCTTTATCTCATAATTATATTCACTACCATTCAGTACAAACATTATTTCCTTTTCAGGAACTCTTCTAGCATGAATATTGAGACAATTTCTTTAATATCTAAGAAAGAACTTTCTTCACAACATCTTGCATTCACAAATTAATCAGTCCTGTAACATTGCTTAATACAATGTTGTTATATTCGTTACATTGTGCTTTGAGTTATTTTATTTATAATTGTAGTGGTTTGGACAACCAACCTTTTCTTCACTGTTGAAATCACTACCCCGACGGTCAGTCTAATACATATTGGTACCCAAGTTGTCCAGTCCACTACAACCTAGTTGCTAATCTTGTGGCTTGAGTAAATTCTTATATAGGGGGCACTAGTGAGTTAAGTTCATCAGAGCAGAAGCTGTGAAAGTATTTGTAGAAGAGAAAATTTGTTTTTAATGATTTTGCATCCTATAAGTTACAACCAAAAACACATAAGAATGTAGTAAAAATATATTTATATAATAAAATTTGAAAATGGACTAAATACAGAACATGTGGGATGTTCCTGAAAAGTCATTACAGAACAGGGGACAAAATTATCCAATACAGAACATGTCCAGCATCTAAGGGACATCTGGCAACCATAACTAGATCTAACCTTCATGCACATAGTAGCAAACCATATATCTCATTAGTGAGATATAAGTACCATTCAAACAACTCCATCTCACAAGCTGACTCCCAAGAGGATGCTTCCCCAATCACTATAATCTTAACCTGTTTAAGTTTAGTGTTAACCATTATCTTTCTTACATATCCTCATAAACTGTGCAACTTAGCATTTACTCATTAACAATCTACTTCGAGTGGCTCTTGAGCCATGCACAGGATGAACATTATTTTAACAACTAAATAAATAGAAACAACTGTTGTGGTCTGGACAACTTGGGTACCAATATGTAGTAGACTGACCGTCGGGGTAGTGATTTCAACAGTGAAAAAAAGGTTGGTTGTCCAGACCACCACAATTATAAATAAAATAACTCAAAGCACAATGTAAAGAATATAACAACATTGTATTAAGTAAGGTTGCAGAACTGAATAATTCATGAATGTAAGATGTTGTGAAAAGAGTTCTCTCTTGGATATTAAAGATATTGTCTCAATATTGATGATAGAAGAGTTCCTGAAAATATGTTTGTACTGAATAGTAGTGAATATAATTATACATGTATTGAAATGTACTTATAAGATAGAGAGAAACATTTTATGTGGCTAATTGCTGAATGCAATTAGCAGTGTGTGAGTTGTAAGAGACGAACAGTATTCCGTCTTACGCTCCGAAAAAACATCTTCCAACTGGCTAAACACGTGTGGAAATCAGTTTATATATTTCTTAATAAACGCGGGAAAAAAGAAAGTTTCATGTGCGGTCCTTACGTAAGAGTGTGTGGGTATATGCGTGTGAACGTGTGTGCATGGCGATATGTATGTAGGCATGTACGTACATGTAGAAGTGATTCTACACATCTGTCTACTAGAAGTGCTTAACTCTGTGATCCCAACGACCCAGTGGCATTGTATTTTTCTTCCACATTTTAACTGCCTTCTGGTTCTTTTTTTTTTTCCTACATGAACCATCATTCACCAAGCTGGTCAAACTCATCATTAATACCAGCGTCGTTATCACTAAATACAAAAAAAACATCATTTTTATCTGTCATCATCGTAATTATTCGTTTAATAACAGACGGACAGACAGACAGGCGTATCTTCCAAGTCATAAAACTGCAGGCAGGAAAACACATTGTCGAAGACGTTAGGATTTTATTTTACTTAGGACAGGAATTTCCATAACACCGCTTTTATAAACCATAACACACATTGACTATATTTCGTTTAAAATTTTCATGGAATTAATTCAAAGTAATTGAATATTTTCCAGTAATGTCTAGTTAGTAATATTACTGGAAAATATTTAGTTAACTTGAAATTAACTCCAGGAACAATTTTATATATTTTTTTATTTCAAATCGGAAAACTAAAAAAAGCTAAATAAAATTGCTTTTTTCTTTCGTCGAATTTAAATACTTTTATTAAAATTAATTCTTTTACATCATAATATTTATGTACATTATTTATTTTCATATTTCTTTTATGTATTTTAAATTTTTTTCTTGAGTTAAAAATGTGTGTAAGTTTAGATAAACTTACCTTTAAATGAGGAAATCTTTTAATTAGAACAGAACTTCCGCTCCATGGCTTCCTATGAATTATCTCCCTTGTTGTCGTAGCAACATTTATTTATTTCCTGGAGTTGGCTTATTAATTTTCATGTCGTCTCTGGCCTTTTCATTAATAGGGGAGGTCAATAATCAGAGCCAGTGCATATTACCGTGACCCTCGCTATAAGAAGATTGTTATTATTCCGAGGGTCTTGGTACTACCCGAAACTAGATGGGTAAATGAAATCTGATTTAGGGACACCTGGAGCAGTGCTTTGTGATACTCGGTCACCAAAACATCACCATCAATAGTTGCTTTTTAGTTTTTTACTACCCATTGTTGTATATACGTCAACAATTTAAACTAAACACAATTGACTATTAGCAATTAAACTAATTAATTATAAATAATTAAAGGATACAAAATTTTCGCGGATTTTGACGTCATTCTGAAGACATCTTTTTTGTCCAAATCCTGACTTTTGTTTTGTTCATGCCATGTCTCGAAGATAGATAGATAGATAGATAGATAGATAGATAGATAGATAGATAGATAGATAGATAGATAATGAAGAGACTGACATAGATAGATAGATAGATAGATAGATAGATAGATAGATAGATAGATAGATAGATAATGAACAAACTGAGATAGATAGATAGATAGATAGATAGATAGATAGATAGATAGATAGATAGATAGATAGATAGATAGATAGAAACAGTCTGACGTAAATAGATAGATAATCGACAGAATGAGATAGATAGATAGATAGATAGATAGATAGATAGATAGATAGATAGATAGATAGAAACAGTCTGACGTAAATAGATAGATAATCGACAGAATGAGATAGATAGATAGATAGATAGATAGATAGATAGATAGATAGATAGATAGATAGATAGATAGATAGATAGATAGATGTCAAGTCCGTGAATTGTGAGGACAATCCAACAAGATCTACTTAATATAAAATATTAAGTGTTATATCTGTATAGAGAGCTGAATGGATGTTATCCGGAGCAATGTGATATTTATAAAAGAAAACTGAACACGTTATTTAGATTGGTTATAAATTATAATTCATTTCTATGAGTTAAATTAACTCATTTCATCAGACTGTGGGACTCCACTATGTTCATATCTTTCACACCCACATTCATACATACACATAATTCAATATGTAAAACATAAAACTCCCACGCACAATTAAGCATTGCATTTTACTCAGCAGCGATTGGCTGAATAATGACTATACAAACTATTACAAATCATTTATTGCAAAGGTGAATAAATGTAAAGTTTTCGCGCGTAGCTCTCTGGATCCCACTCAAAAAGTATAAATAACAATAAATTCATTGCTGCTTCAGTAAGATTTTAGTTGCCTCTGGAATCCACGTCAGTGGATCCCAGGTTTTACTCATCACGGCAAATGCATACACAGTGTAGGGTTTGATACATTCACACGCACACACACATGGTCATTCAGCGTTCACGTGATAACCCTAGTTTACCACGCTAACGGTATGCCGATATAAGCAGGGAGCGTCACGTGTTACGGCAGTTAGGGTTCTGTCCCGGGCAAGAGCAAACATGTTTATTACCTAACTCATACATACACACGCACACTAATTGCGGGTAGCAATTAGTGGCGCAAATGTTTATTTCTCACCAGCATGCACACACAACGCTAAAAAACTCCAATTGGAGACAGACATTAACAATATGTACACTAACTTTATTCAAACTGAACTTTATTCAATTTAATCTTCTATCGAACATTTACGTTTCTCTCCAGACAAAAGGAAAGAACTTTTCTTTCCTTATTTGATTTGCATGTTTTCAACTCTATATAACCTTTGTTAATATATTGTTGTTTTAGTTACTTTCGCCTTTTCGTGTTTCCTTATTTCCTCTGTTATTTTATGACGCAAGTTACGCCGAGTCGACTCATAAATATAAATTAGTAATGGACGCTTCGTCTTCTATAACAGATACAAACTTACAAACTCCCAGATGGACACTATGCTGAACATTCTGATAAGAACTGTTAATTTATTCTAGACATAAGAACACTTGTACATTCAAACAACAAATCCAAGAACATTGTGTTAATAATTTTTTCATTTGAAACAGACTTTATTTCATTCAACCTGAATCTAAACTTTCATTCAACAAGTGACTTTCTTCCAAAGAACATTTGACTTTCTCTGCAGTCTATGGGAGAAAACTCTTTCTCCTACTTAACTATTGTCAACAGTAATGCTTTTCTTCCAAATTTTCTACATTCGTTAATACATGTTTACTGTGGTTACATTGGCGTCATTGTTATCTTATTCCTTGAGTCTTGATTTGTTTTATGTTGGATGAATCGTATTAATATACATATTGTAAGGAAATCGGAGATAATTTTCAGGCCCAATCAGCGTAAGTCTTGCATCTATCATCCTTGTGCCAGAAGCGATCGTAATTATTAACAAAGTCCCCTACAAGACCTCACTATATTCGTTTCATTCGGTATAAACATTTTCCCGGAAAATATATCTATATTTTATTTGTAAATGAGTTATATATATATGCAGTGTGGATATAGAAGAATCCAAAGGAGTATCCTGTAGGAGTGTCCTGTTCAAAAAGTGGTAGAATAAGTCTCTACAAGACCTCTAAATATATATGTATATAAATACATATAGAGCAAATATATGTAAAAATTAAGACAGACACGCTATTCCATGGTTAAGCGGATGTATACGCCCATTTCAGACGAACCATCGTCAGCTTCCGACGATGGTTCGCCTGAAATAGACCTATACCCCCGCTTAACCATGGAATAACGTGTCTGTCTTAATTTTTACACATATATATATATTAAATTGTGTGTATTTTGGCAGCATTTTTTCATTAATGCAGGTTTCATTGAATAATATAGATAACTTTTGTCTATTAATTTTGTTTAGGATCCGTTCGTACCGTCTGATATACTTGATGGTGATATCGTTGAAAGACAACAAAAAATCACAGTAATGTTGATTTTTTTTATCGGGTCTAAGCTTTCGGCTCACATAAGCCATTATCAAAGAATAAATATTAACACACAGTAAACATAGAACATTTAAGTTATTAACATTAAAGAGAATTGAATTGAAAATACAAGTCCATCCCTACCGTGGCGGATGGCCGAAGACAGTGACAAAATAGTGGCGTTGTGGTCCCTGATCTGATTACAGGCATTTGAGTACGTTATTGGAAATATCAAAATTGATCGTATTCAAACCAGGTTTAAATTGTTTAATGTAGATTGCTTCCAATATATATAATTCGGTGATTCACTATCTTTCGTCGATATGATGAATGTTAAAATTATATAATAAAGTTTGTAGGGTCACTCAAAGTAGAGGGTTTCTGAATGAGGTTTGTTGTAAGAGCCTAAAAACATGAAATTAAACTGAATACTATGAGGATATATAGGATATATTACTGTTGAGCCTAGATAGATATTAAGTTTGTTTGTGATCGGAGAAGCATTCCCTCGGGAGTCTAATTCGGAAATAATATATTGTGGGAAGAAGTTGTTAAAGTGAAAATTCTTAATATAAATACGCTAAAGAGAAAAGATATTTCTAGACATGATCAGCGAAGCGAGAAAAATTTACTATTCAAGGCGGGGAGAAATGATTCTCAGAGTTGGCAGCTTGTCTAAGGAAAGGACAACTCTAAATCCGAAATCGTTTAGCCCTGAGGCTAGCAACACCACCCTTTAAAACTCACTTGGTATGAAAATAGGAACTAGAACACTCAGCGGGGTGAGGTTGTGGACTTATATTCCACACGTTTAACATAAATATAACATACATGGCCTTAAGAAAATTATAAAACCATCTCTTTTCCTCTCAGCTTCAAGTAATTGGAATAGATAGACTAAACTATCGCCCGGTTCACACTCCACCCACATCTATTGAACAGGTGAAGAGGCTCACCCCTTGTTTCCTGTTTAGGATGCGATTTCCGGTTTTCTTTTTTCCAATCTTTTCACTCTTTTCTTTTTTTTTTTTCAATTGGAGTAGATAGACTAAACTATCGCCCGGTTCACACTCCACCCACATCTATTGAACAGGTGAAGAGGCTCACCCCTTGTTTCCTGTTTAGGATGCGATTTCCGGTTTTCTTTTTTCCAATCTTTTCACTCTTTTCTTTTTTTATTTTATTTTTTTTCAATTGGAGTAGATAGACTAAACTATCGCCTGGTTCACACTCCACCCACATCTATTGAACAGGTGAAGAGGCTCACCCCTTGTTTCCTGTTTAGGATGTGGTTTCCGGATTTCTCTTTTTCATTCTTTTTACCCTTACGTAGCCCCCTGCGCATCAGTGGCGTTATCGCCTTGCTTGGGGTGATATGATTAAAAAAAAATGGTAAAATAAACTGAATTTCAGTAGTTGCAGTTGGCAACCGATTTAAGAGATGAACCATTCTGAATACCACACCATTTTGGCATGTGGCGAGCAGCACCATCTTATAATAATATTATTAAGAGCTATTGGAGAAAGATTTATTCTCCCTTTAGCATTTTCCCTTTTGTGGGCATTATTATATCCATGATATAATAATACCGTATTCCACGAATGAAACAGAAATGCTGAAAGGAAAAGAAATAACAAACTTTCCTTGCTCTCAGAGAGAGTTTATATCACTAAGACACAAAAATGTATATACAAATTTACACATATAACACAAGCAGAGTAAAAGGAGAAAGGAAAGATAGGATCTTACATATAATATGGAAACTCTTCTGTGTTTCGGCAAAGCTATGTTAGCGCCCCAGTTTCAAGCAAATTCATCTACTATGTTCCAAGCGAGGACAGGAAACAGTGAATCCCAAATTGAATACCGCTAGCCAAAGACAGTTTCTTTCTATATCTGAGGAAGAGATATTCTCAAAAGGAAACAATACCCAGGTGTTGTAAGCAACTGGGAAACACTTTGTTTGGCTCCTGTACACTAGCTGAAATCGACTGCCTCTTTTGTCAATGTAAGGAGTGATGTCACTAAGCAGCCAGTTCATGACCGAAGTGACTTCTTTCAACCAAAGCTCGCTATTTATATCCCCAAAATAAAATTAGTCATAGCAACACCTACTAAAGAGGCTGTGGCTCTATACTCCAGTTAGGTATTAACAGTGTTAGGAAATATATTCAGAAATGTTCTGTAAATTTTCTTTTTGCAATAGCACAAATTGTGAAATTAAAAATAATCTTTTGTCTTAAGACAGTGGTTACCAAACGGTATGGGGCGCCTTATAGGTGTGGCCGAAGGGAATAGCAGGTGAGGCGGAATGATTGAAAGACGATCAAAGATTTAGAAACTGTTTCAAAAAGTTAATATTCCAAAAATACATATGACTTCAAAATTTAAAATATTATTATGTATTACGTAATTGCATGCATGAGTCCCAGTAAAGTTATAAATAATTATTGACTGATTTTATCATCGTGATATTTTTGCATTATATTAAGTATTGAGAATATAGAAAATAGGGTCCGCAAACTGGAGGAGAGAGTTATCAATGATAATATTCTCTAACTTCGAATCTGCGATTGTCTTCCTTCAAGGACTCTTGATTGTTTCTAAATATACTTTTTATCACATAAAATTTTAATTCCGAAAATTCGGTCGAGAGAAAAAAAAACGTTTAAGAACAGTGGATATCGGCTCGGAACGAGAAACCGGGGAGCCGAGTTCGAATTCCAGTTGAATCCATTGTATTCACTTACGCGCAAATACCCTTGGGAAAGGTATTAATCCGTCTCTTCCTTCCAGTTATGGGTTAAATAACAGGACAGATTGGGTTCTATAGCCTTGGTCGGCAACCAGTCTACCGCAGAAAGCAATGGCAACCTACTGCGGGATAATCTTCTGCCCAGTCAGTCATGTCTCTTTCCAGACATGATCGCCCAAGCGTGTATCACGTATGGCACTTAACTGACTGAGTCTATATAGTGTTGCATCATGGAATGAAGAGATACACAGAGAAATGTAAATAAACTAATTTATTAACAGAGTGATACAACCAAGATGTATATAAAATATTTACAGTCTCTCGCAGTAGTAGGTGTAACTTCCCGAAGTCCGTGATAATGACAACCCTCCTCGTCGCCAACTGTTGCATCGTGGAATGAAGAGATACACAGGGAAATGTAGATAAACTACTTTATTAACAACCAAGATGCTTATACAATATTTACAGTCTCTCGCAGTAGTAGGTGTTATGATGATAATTCTGGATATATCTTGTTAGCTGTAAGGAGTTCGGTTAAGTATGACACAAGGCCGAACCAAAGAAACATTAACTATCCCCCTACGGCTTCAGTGGTGAACCCCCGATGGCTGAAAGGAACACGCACCCTATAACTACACTGGTGACCCCCCGACGTTTGAAAAGAACACGCACCTTTTTCTTTAGTGGTAACTCCCGACGTACAAAAAACACGCACCCCACTTTTCAGTGGTGACCCCGACGACTGAACGGAACACGTACCTTATAGCTTCAGCACGATCAAATTTTCATTTAGAAAATGCAGCCCAGAGAAACAATACTTCGGGAACCAGTGTCCAGAGATTTGCATCATCAGTTATCGGACGTTTATATATATTACTTGCAGACTGAGTTTACTACAAGTGGTAACATTTACTCTACCTGAATATGTAGCGGATAAGAAATTAATAATCAAAATCGACCTTCTTTTTCAGTTTTACAAAGATTCACAGTGACGTGTGAAATCCTGGTTTTTCCTAAATAGAAAAAGGATTGACCATGTGCTTAAAGAAAAAGTCGATTTTGCTAGTAAGTGTTAAATTGATTTTTGACCAATGGGAGCGACTTACAAGACCAAAAAGGACTTTCGCGAGTCAGTGTGAAAAATCTAAATTACAATAAAAGGACTTGATCAGCGCCAAGTCAGTCAGATGGAAGCAGCGAGAAAGACAACACTAAAATGTAACTTCAACTTCAAATCGACCCGGAGAAAAGGTCAGGTCGCACCTTGTTCTCTTTCTCCTTATTTCTCGTGTACTGATTCGTTCTACTTCTTCTCCATCCAAAGACATTCCTACTGAATGCAAAAATACATATGTACGTACGCATATACTCTTTCAACAATTACTACTAGGAATATTTTCTACATTTCTTGATGCCCATAACTTTATCATTGAACACGAACTCTACCCTTAACTTCTTAATAATGTTTCTAATTACACATTAACTTCTACAACTTGTGTTATTCTTTCCTTTTAATAAATTTATATTTTAACATGAAAAAATGTATATTTTATTCTTATTTTATTCCACACAATTCCACATATTCCAACCTGCCGACCTTCTGATAACGATGAAAACCTTCTGATGATCATCATTGTGGATAAAACTTATAAGCTGTAGGGAATTCGGTTATGTATGACACAAGGCTGAATCAAAGAAAAATTAACCGCACCCTACGGCTACAAATATATGTTTTACAAACATTTTTGTGAATAATATTTTAAGTTGATTTTTAAAAGCATAGTTTTAATAAATCTTTCATGTGTTATATTTATTTATAATTCAAATTTTCAAAATTTACCATAAAAGCAATATTTTTGTCGATGAATATATTTTTTAGCATTTAAAAGAATTTGTATCTACCTTATCAAAAGACAGACGTAAGTTGAAAAAAATTGGTGTTTTACTATTGTAAGGCTTAAATGCCGCGAAAAGTTTAATATTTAAAAAATGGCGCCCGCTTATTGAAAGTGTTGGGAACTTGATTCACGGGATAAATTTAATAACGATGATGTTAATGATGTATGAGTGATGTTATCAAGGCTGTGCTGTGTTCTTTCCCCAAATTCACAACATTTAATAAAATAATCACAAAAGATGACAATAAAGGCAAGACGTAGAAATAAGTAAGCCAAAACAATTTGTTAAGCAAACTATATAACAAAGATAAATTTATATATGAATAAAAATAACAACTGTTGAAATGTAACTGAATTCACATATGATGTCGACTAGTGGTGCCGAATAGACGATACGGTTAAGATAATTTTTATACAAAAGATGGTCAAGAATGGAATGTTCAACTGTAATTAAATTGTGTGATAACGAAAGTTCAGTTCGTTAGAGTCTCTTCGAAAAGATCCAACCAAAGTGGAACGTAATAAATGTTCGTAATGTTTACAAAGAGTTGATAACAGAAAAGGGTAGGAATTTACATACCCTGCCGAGATATTTAAATAAATGCAATTTTTATCTTTAATTTTTATTATAAGATTACTCAATATTCATTTTTGTATTACAGGAAGGAATGTAATGGGTATAATAATGAACAGATTTGAATCATATTTTCTGTATCGTTCAAAGATATCGGGTTGCGTTAGAAAGTGAGTGTTTGTGTTGAATGTAATTTACAATAAATTACAGAAGACTATGAAGTCAGTGAGTGTTTTTGGCAAGATTAAGTAAAGTTCTTGACTGATGAGAAATGTCTGTCGATATGTGAAAGAAGGATGAGTGAACCAAGAATCCTTAGGCACTGTTGAAAGAATGTATGCTTGCTGAAGCGCGCGAAAGAGCAGTGCGGCCAGTCGAAGATGATGAGATCTACCGTGGATTCGATTAGTAATTCGAGGGCTCACTGATGATCATTCCAAAAAGTGCGTCTTACATACTTCTGGGCTTGTTGAATTCTGGCGCCAAACTCTATTTTAACTAATAAGGTCGCAAAGAACACGTTATGAGACTGTGATTGGACAATCTCATTATGTTAGACTATTCCAATATGTATTGGCCTGAAACTGGGGTGGATAGCTTATGCTATTCCTACAAAACGAAAAACTATAAAATAACCTTTTTAAAAAATGAATGCCCGCTTCTCGAAAAAAATAAATGAAATTAAGTTTTTGAAAAAAAAACATGTCCGCTTATTGAAAAAAAAATAAATAAATAAAGTTTTAATAAAAATGATGAACGCTTATTTAAAAAACTAAATGAAATTTATTATTAAAAAAGTATTTTTGTTGAAAAAAAATTACATGAAATAATCATTAAAAAATAAGGCCGCCTATCGAAAAAATAAATAATGAATAAACTATTAAAAGAATAATGATGTCAGTCAGTTAAGTGCCATACGTGAAACACGCTTGGGCGATCATGTCTGGAAAGAGACATGACTGACTGGGCAGAAGATTATCCCGCAGTAGGTTGCCATTGCTTTCTGCGGTAGACTGGTTGCCGACCAAGGCTATAGAACCCAATCTGTCCTGTTATTTAATCCATAACTGGAAGGAAGAGACGGATTAATACCTTTCCCAAGGGTATTTGCGCGTAAGTGAATACAATGGATTCAACTGGAATTCGAACTCGGCTCCCCAGTTTCTCGTTTCGAGCCGATATCCACTGTACCACAACGCACATCCAATAATGATGTACGTATTGAAAAAAAAAAAAACTAAATGAAATTTTGAAAAAAAATATGTCCGCTTATTGAATAAAAAAAATAATAAATAAAATAAACTTTTTAAAAAAGAAAAAGAATATTGTCCGATTATTAAAAACCCTAAATGAAATATATTTAAAAAAAAAAATAATAATAATGTCCGCTTGTAGCGGATTTCGTTGATATTTTCGATTGTGTTTGGCACAAGAACAATAAATGCAAGACTTACGCTGATCGAGCCTCAAGATTATCTCCGAATCCACCACAATATTTATATTTAGGATTCGACACGACGTACGACTGATCAGACACATGACACAGGAAATAAGAAACAACAAAGACGCCAAGGTAAACGGAATAAACATGTATTAACGAAAGTACAAGTTAAATCAACAATAAAACATGTATTAACAAAGGTACAAGTTAAATCAACAATAAAACATGTATTAACAAAGGTACAAGTTAAATCAACAATAAAACATGTATTAACGAAGGTACAAGTTAAATCAACAATAAAACATGTATTAAGGAAGGTACAAGTTAAATCAACAATAAAACATGTATTAAGGAAGGTACAAGTTAAATCAACAATAAAACATGTATTAAGGAAGGTACAAGTTAAATCAACAATAAAACATGTATTAACGAAGGTACAAGTTAAATCAACAATAAAACATGTATTAACAAAGGTACAAGTTAAATCAACAATAAAACATGTATTAACGAAGGTACAAGTTAAATCAACAATAAAACATGTATTAACGAAGGTACAAGTTAAATCAACAATAAAACATGTATTAACGAAGGTACAAGTTAAATCAACAATAAAACATGTATTAACGAATGTACAAGTTAAATCAACAATAAAACATGTATTAACGAAGGTACAAGTTAAATCAACAATAAAACATGTATTAAGGAAGGTACAAGTTAAATCAACAATAAAACATGTATTAAGGAAGGTACAAGTTAAATCAACAATAAAACATGTATTAAGGAAGGTACAAGTTAAATCAACAATAAAACATGTATTAACGAATGTACAAGTTAAATCAACAATAAAACATGTATTAAGGAAGGTACAAGTTAAATCAACAATAAAACATGTATTAACGAAGGTACAAAACATTGGTAGAGAAAACATGTGAATAGAGGAAGAAGAAGTTTTCTCCCTTGGTCTGTTAAGAGACGTGAACTGTTCATAAAAAGCAAGTCTATGAAAGATTAATTGGAATAAAATTCTGAAAAAAAGAATATATACAGTTGGTTGGGTTCCCATTGGAGTTGGTATTAGGAAATGTGTGTGCACATGCATATGTGTATAATAAATAATATTGCGCCACCTGCAATAGCGCGGGTGTGTAAGAACGAAATTTATACAAATGTCCCTCTGCCACCTTGATAGCAGGGGTCTCACTCGAGTTAGGAAACACATGTCCCCACGATCACTGGCCGAGATCACGGGCCTAACTGGCGTGTAACACGGTTGTGCCTCCTTAAATGAACACGCAGAATGTGTGGAAAATAGGATTTAACACGTAAAAACAGGATGACCAGTCAATATTAACCAATCACTGTCTGCTAACATAGCGTGTCTTGCAGATGAAAACGCGCATGTTATTTTAATGCGTAGGAGTAAACGTGTGAGTATAATAATATTTTACAAATATGTGTTGAAATATGGATATGCGTGTGGGTGTGAAAGTATGAACGCCATACGCTTATTGAAGAAAAAAATAAGTTAAATAAACTTTTAAACAAATGATGACAGCTTATTGAAAAAAAGGTAGATGAAATAAAAGTTATATAAAAATGATTTTCTCTTATCGAAAAAGATAATAGTCGAAATAAACTTCAAAAAAAGAATAATGTCCACTTATTAAAAAATATGAAATAAATTTTTAAAAATTGATGTTCGATTATTGAGAAAAAAACTAAATTAAATAAAACCGTTTTAAAATAATGATGACCGTTTATTTTAAACAAAAAAAAAACTAAATGAAATAAACTTTTAAAATATTATGAACGTTTATTGAAAAAAAAAATAAATCAAGTAACCTTAAAAATGATCTTGGCTTATTATAAAGAAATTAAATAAATTTTTAAAAAATGATGTTCGAATTATTAAAAAAATCGTAAATGAAAAAAACTCTAAAAAAATGGTATTAGCTGTTTGAAAATGTATATCTAAATGAAATAAACGTTTTCAAAAGAAATTATTATAGTGGGTTATCCGTTCTAGTGGAGGGTAGTTGGGTGTTTGTTTCAGATTAATGGAATTTGGCCTTAATTAAGGTTTTTACAATTAAAGTAATCCATTTAGGATGGGTCCAACGGACGTTAAAAGTTCATGGCAATAAAATGCTGAAAAGAGAATTTGTGCTTATGAATGTGGGAGCGTTGTAAATAAGGAATGTCTTTGATGTATTCGCTCCTTTGGTCGGTAAGTAGTTTAGAGACAGCGAAGAAGAAAAGAAGAGGGAAGGGCGGCGAGCATAGTAAATCACGTGACTTGGTCAAGGGAAATACTAATTACCCTAGTGCTTTCTTGGGTCTCAGTCTGTCTCTGTCGAGGTCTCTGTCTGTCTCGTCACTATTTATTTGTAAAAATACAAATTATGGCACAAGGCCGAAAAGGGGAGGGGTAGAGGTTGGTTCTCGCTTAACTATCCTATACCTAGCTAAACACTGTCACGACCCATTCACTCGTTACAATTTGCTCAATCACCAAAAGAACCCATCCATCACCTCCCAATCCTTCTAACACCACAATACCACATATTTACGAGGGGCACCTAAAAACGGGCGGAAACCCATGACAATAAAAATGTGTTTATATACAATATAATACATAATTTAAAAAAAAAATAATGAAGAATGAAATGATGGGAGGAGGATGAACCCAAAAAACAAACTGAAAATACAACAAATTTTGAACTAAAATAATAATAATGTCAGTAAGACCCGTCCATCCCAGAAAAAAGAGTGGCCGCTGTATTCCGCCTAAAGGCGAAATCAAGAAGCACACTCGCTAAGGGAGTGAGGAGGAGGGTAAAAAAATAATGGAATGGGACAATAAAAGGCTGAAACAGCCGAGGTAAAAGGAGACCAAAACAAACTTGGGAGGTTGGGAATCTCGACTTGGATCATAACAAAAGAGAAAGCCGGGTACGGGCTAGGAACATATTCATTCACTTTAACTAAGTACACAAAAGAGAGCTACCTTAACCAGGGGAGGGTTCCAAAGGAATCCACCCCGATGCAACCAGCAGATCTAAAAAAGAAAATCAAGACTAGCCTCGTTCACGCGAACCAGTCTCGCCACATTTAACCACCTTTTGCTAAAGTCTGTCGAAGTCAAACGTTTCCAATCAGTTCTAATCTTTATTTTGAGCATCAGCTCAAAATATCGGATCAGATCCTGATGTGAAAGACGCTGACCTCGCAAGACTTCCTCCGTTCGAGTCGTCCAAATCACCATTCGAGCCGTGGCTAGCAGCGACAGAAACACCATACGCTTCATCCCAGAAAACGGGGGCGACACATTGTCGCAGGCGAATGCACAATCAATGAGCACAAGCACTCGTGGCGCGATACGAGCAGTCAACTCGCCGACCCGGTCCCATAGAAGGCGAACTCGCGAACAATGGTAGGTGTGCGAAGCCGTTTCTTCCAAGCCAAGTTCACAGCGTTCACAATCTGGTAAATCCGCCAGGCCCCATATGAAGGCCTTGTCATTGAGAGGCAACCGATTTCGAGCCAATCGCCAGGTGAGAGAAAACTCAGAGTTGCAGAGATAATCACTACCTGGCGCCCAAGACCAGAACGAGCGAAACTCATCCTCCGACAAGCGCAGCACATCACGTAATGAATCCTTCGCGACGCCCTCCACTAACCCACGATAGAAGACTCTCCTAGGCCGTGAAAGGTCACTGGACCGTGGAATGGCTCGCAGAGCCGCCAGACATTCAAGGAGAAAACTCGATCGCCCTCGAGGCTTACGGCACCGCCTCGAGATGGGGGTAGTGATAGTAAGGCTAGGGAACATGTCCCACACTATCCCCCTCAGCAATGAGTCTTCCAAAATCGCTCACCTGAGAAAAACCAACCTTGACGCAACCTTATGACCCATCAGGTATGGCATTCCCAGACCCCCATGACACGGACGTTGGTAACAGACACGTTTGTCGACGAAGTGTTTGCGTCCTCTCCACAGAATAAAGAATAGCAAACGCTCGATCGCCTTCCTACGCCGTTTACAAAGTGGAAGTACTGACAACCGGTAAAGGATAATGGGAAAGACGTATGTAGCACACTCCTCAGCCAAACCCTTTAAGGGCAACCTCCTTTGACGCCAAGTCTTGGCCGACGCGTCTACCTTTGCCAGTACTTCAGACCAATTTTTCTCCAACTGTAGGTCGGGCCCGAACCACACTCCAAGAATGCAGACCGAGCCGTCCGTCCAGTCGAAGGGCCCCGGCAGGGTAACACCCTTTCAGGCACCTAACCGCAAGCCGGACGATTTGTTGCGGTTAATCTTGGCCCCTGTCACCTGTTCGTACCGTTCAAGCACCTTCTGTACCACCTCGATGTCACTCCGGGAGGACACGAAAGTAGTGACGTCATCAGCGTACGCGGAAACCCTGACTGGAGCACCACCAGGGACAACGATTCCACGTAGGGCCGGACTACACGCCCTGTCCCTTAGCCGGCGAAGGAAGGGCTCTAACGCCAAAACATAAAGTAGGGGCGACAGTGGACAACCCTGTCGGACCGACCTAGACAGCGACAGAACGCCCAACAACTTTCCGTTCACCTGTACCACAGCCGTGGAGGATTGATACAGGAGGCTAATCCAGCGGCGGAAGTTGGTTTTGAATCCAGCTACCTGCAGGACAGCCGCCAGTTAACGATGGTCAACCCTATCAAATGCCTTGGACTGATCTAAATTGATCAGCGCAGCATCTCTGTCTGTCTCGTCTCGTGGCGATGCTTTCTGTATCGGTGTTTTATATCGTCTTTGTGGATCCCAGCAAATCATTTGGGAATTCACACTCGTATTTGATTCTGGGCTTCCCATTGGCCGATAAATAAAATTCGTGTAGGCTCGCGAACTGGAATTTGATATTTAATTAATTTTTGGCTTTCTGCCGGAACCTCTGCGTTGAGCTGGTTGCGCACCGACCAAAATGAAATAGACTTTTTTTAAAAAAAAAAATGATGTTCGCTTATTGAAAAAAACAAAATTTAAGGGAAATAAACTTTAAAAAAAAAAAGAATGATGTCAGATTACAATGATTACTAAAAAAAAAAATTTTCAAAAAATGACCGTTTATTGAAAAACACTAAATGAAATAAACTTTTTTCAAAAAAATGATATCTGCTTATTGAAAAAAATTAAAAAAAAACTTTTTTTTTAAATTATGTTCACTTAAAAAAAAAACACAAAATAAACTTTTAAAAAAGAAAGGTGACTGCTAATTGAAAAAAAAACTATATGTAAGAAACTTTTGTTTAAAAAATGATTACCGCTTATCGAGAAAAAAATTTATTAAACTTTTTAAAAAATGATGCCTACCTATTAAAAAAAGATACTAAATGAAAAACAATTAAAAAATGTTCACTTGCTGAAAGAAAAATAAATGAAGTTAAACTTTTTAAAAAGAGAATGTTGTTCGATTATTGAAAACATTTAATGAAAAAAAACTTTCTAAAAAAAAATGATGGCCGCTCTTTGAAAAGTAAAAGCTAGATGAAATAAACAATTAAAAAATTATATATTGAAAAAAAAGAAAGCTGCATGCAATAAACTTTAAAATCATGATGTCCACCTATTAAAAAGAAATAATAATATTTTTTAAAAATGATGTTCGCATATTGAGAAAAATTATAAATTAAATAAACTTTTTTAATTAAAAATATGTCTGCTTACTGAACAAAAAACGAAGTGAAATAAACTTTTCAAGAAATCATATCCGAAGATTGAAAAATAAACTAAATGAGATAAACTTAAAAAAATGATGTCTGCTTATTGAAAAACAAACTAAATGAAATGAATTTTTTAAATAAATTTAAATAATGTAAGCTTTTATACTTTGAAGAAAATATAAATTAAATTTAATATTGGTTTCCAAAAATAATGTTTATTTCATTTTCTTTTTCAATAAATGGACATCAATTTTTTATATTATATTTTTTATAGAATTTTATAATGCTAAGCACAGCAAGTTTAGTCACAATCTTATATTCTTCTCATCTGCCATAGTAGCAATTAGACGCGGAGAGTCGAAACAAGAATTTCTATGAACAGAATGTTTTCTTTTAATCGAGTTCGCTCCAATTAAGGCAACAAAGCCACTGAGACACAAGAAGAGATGGGGAAGAATTAAAGTTAGCTGAAAAGCATAGAATCGAAACAAAGTGAGATCTGTGGTGATACCGACGGAGCAAAAGAGAGGGACAGGATGTTCGCACTCTCACGACGAAAAAGCAAATGACCAAAACTCGTCGGTGCGCATCCGGCTTCGCGCAGATGTTCCGGTTAAAAACTAAAAATTAATTAAATATTAAATTCCAGTTCGCGAGCCTACGCAAATGTTATTTATCGGCCAATGGGAAGCCCAGAATCAGATACGGATGTGAATTCCCAAATGATCTGCTACGATCCAAAAAGTCGAAATAAAAAACCGATACAGAAAGCATCGCCAGACAGACCGACTCGCACAGACTGACTCGAGAGAGACGAGAGTAATTAGTATCTCTCTTGACCAAGTCAAGTGGCTTACTATTCTCGTCGCTGTTTTCTCTCCTTTCCTTCTTCGCTGTCTCAAAACTACTTACTGACTTACGGAGCGGATACATCAAAGACATTCCTTACCTACAACGCTCCCACATACCTAAGTATTAATTCTCTTTTCAGCATTTTATTGCCATGAACATTTTAACGTCCGTTGAACCCATATTTAAAGGATTATTTTAATTGTAAAAACCTTAATTGATATGTGTATATATAAAATGTTATTTCTCAACTCAATTTGCTTTCTTGATTTATAATCTTTTTATGACTTATAGTGGGCTTATAGTGGGCTTATAGTGGGACCCAAGAAAGCACTAGCGTAATTAGCATTTCCCTTGACCAAGTCACGTGATTTACTATGCTCGCCGCCCTTCCCTCTCCTTTTCTTCTTCGCTGTCTCTAAACTACTTACCGACCAAAGGAGCGAATACATCAAAGACATTCCTAATTTACAACGCTCCCACATTCATAAGCACAAATTCTCTTTTTAGCATTTTATTGCCATGAACTTTTAACGTCCGTTGGACCCATCCTAAATGGATTACTTTAATTGTAAAAACCTTAATTAATATGTGTATATATAAAATGTTGTTTCTATACTCAATTTGCTTTTCGTGTTTTATAATCCCTTTTTATAACTTATAGTGGGCTATCTACAACGAAGCCAAATGCCGTTAATCTGCAACAACGTACTACTACCCTTCAAAAGAACGCGTCCCCGCTATAGATCCACAAGCGAGAAGTATAAGAAAAGAAACTGTTAGCGTAGATTTTGACACTTTAACTGTCAATTGGTGAGAAATTCATCGTTTAGGTACCAGAGCAAACAACTAATCCGAACAATTACCATGAAAGTATTTTTTTTAATCATATCACCCTGAGCAAGGCGGTAACGCCACTGATGTGAAGGGGGTACATCAGAGTGAAGAGATTGGAAAAGAGAAAACCGGAAACCGCGTCCTAAACAGGGAACAGGGGATGAGACTCTTCACCTGTTCAGTAGACGTGGGTGGAGAATGAACCGGGCGATAGTTTAGTCTATCTACTCCAATTGAAAAAAAGTGAGACGATTGGAAAAGAGAAAACCGGAAACCGCATCCTAAACAGGGAACAGGGGATGAGCCTCTTCACCTGTTTAGTAGACGTGGGTGGAGTATGAACCGGACGATAGTTTAGTCTATCTACTCCAATTGAAAAAAAAGTGAGAAGATTGGAAAAGAGAAAACCGGAAAACGCATCCTAAACAGGGAACAAGAGATGAGCCTCTTCACCTGTTTAGTAGACGTGGGTGGGGTGTGAACCGGGCGATAGTTTAGTCTATCTACTCCAATTGAAAAAAAAGTGAGAAGGTTGGAAAAGAGAAAACCGGAAACCGCATCCTAAACAGGAAACAAGGAATGAGCCTCTTCACCTGTTTAGTAGACGTGGGTGGAGTGTGAACGGGGCGATAGTTTAGTCTATCTACTCCAATTGAAAAAAAGTGAGAAGATTGGAAAAGAGAAAACCGGAAACCGCATCCTAAATAGGGAACAGGGGATGAGCCTCTTCACCTGTTCAGTAGACGTGGGTGGAGTATGAACCGGGCGATAGTTTAATCTATCTACTCCAATTGAAAAAAAAAGTGAGAAGATTGGAAAAGAGAAAACCGGAAACCGCATCCTAAAAAGGGAACAGGGGATGAGCCTCTTCACCTGTTCAGTAGACCAGGGTGGAGTATGAACCGGGCGATAGTTTAGTCTATCTACTCCAATTGAAAAAAAAGTGAGAAGATTGGAAAAGAGAAAACCGGAAAACGCATCCTAAACAGGGAACAAGTGATGAGCTTCTTCACCTGCTTAGTAGACGTGGGTGGAGTGTGAACTGGGTGATAGTTTAGTCTATCTACTCCAATTGAAAAAAAGTGAGAAGATTGGAAAAGAGAAAACCGGAAACCGCATCCTAAAAAGGGAACAGGGGATGAGCCTCTTCACCTGTTCAGTAGACGAGGGTGGAGTATGAACCGGGCGATAGTTTAGTCTATCTACTCCAATTGAAAAAAAAAGTGAGAAGATTGGAAAAGGGAAAACCGGAAAACGCATCCTAAACAGGGAACAAGTGATGAGCCTCTTCACCTGTTTAGTAGACGTGGGTGGAGTGTGAACTGGGTGATAGTTTAGTCTATCTACTCCAATTGAAAAAAAGTGAGAAGATTGGAAAAGAGAAAACCGGAAACCGCATCCTAAAAAGGGAACAGGGGATGAGCCTCTTCACCTGTTCAGTAGACGAGGGTGGAGTATGAACCGGGCGATAGTTTAGTCTATCTACTCCAATTGAAAAAAAAAGTGAGAAGATTGGAAAAGGGAAAACCGGAAAACGCATCCTAAACAGGGAACAAGTGATGAGCCTCTTCACCTGTTTAGTAGACGTGGGTGGAGTGTGAACTGGGTGATAGTTTAGTCTATCTACTCCAATTGAAAAAAAGTGAGAAGATTGGAAAAGAGAAAACCGGAAACCGCATCCTAAACAGGAAACGAGGGATGAGCCTCTTCACCTGTTCAATAGGTGAGGGTGGAGTGTGAGCGGGGCGATAGTTTAGTCTATCTACTCCAATTGAAAAAAAGGTGAGAAGATTAGAAAAGAGAAAACCGGAAACCGCATCCTAAGTGTAGGGAACTGGTTAATGTCTCTTTTGTTCGGCCTTGTGTCAGACTTAACCGAACTCCCTACAGCTTATAAGTTTTATGTTGTTTTTATTCATCGAAAGGGTTTTCATCAGAAGGTTGGTTATCGGCAGTTGGAGTGTGTGGATTAGTGTAGAAGAGTGGAATAATAAAATATACACTTTGAATGTAAAATATAAATTTATTAAAAGAAGGAATAACAAAAATTTTAGAAATTAATGTTCAATTATAAACCTTAGCAAGAAGTTATGAGTAGAGTTCGTATTCAATGATAAAGTTGTTTGTAGCAGTAATTGTTGAGATCGAGCTAAGGAGAAAGAGAGAGAACAATATCCGGGTCACTTGAAGTTGAGAGTTACATCTTAGATGTGTGTCAACGAAATGCCTCCTCTGAAATGACCGGTTAGAGACCATCCTTAAATATTGAATAGTCACGTGGTGTGGCTCAAAGAAACGATTTTTTTTTTTTTTTTTTTTTTTTTTTAGCTGTGAAAATCCGTTTTTCTTGCGTATTTTGAATTTTGCGATTTGATGACCAATCAGGATCCAAAGTTCCACTACAGGTCCGTGAAAGGAATTTGATATTTATTTTTTGTTGGTTTACCTCCGGAACTTCTGCGTGGAGCCAGATGCGCAAAGACCAGTTTTGGTCATTTGCTTTCTGGATCTCTGAGGGCAAACATCCTGTCTCTCGCTTGCTCGGTATCACCACAGGCAAATGGAGTCAACTTTACGGAGGTAGGAAATGTGACTGAAGCCGAGATATCAGGTCAGGACCAATAATATTGCTGATTCTACTTTGGATTTTATCAAGAAGATCTAGATAAATAGTACGAACACTGAACCATATGTGGCAGTAATATTCTAAGCATGAACAAATTGCAGACTTATAGATATGTAAGTTAAGTCAAAATGATATTTAATTAGATTTTCTTAAAAACAGTAACGAATTATTTAAACAAGAGAAAAAATAGCAGGTTTACAGTATTCATTTTTATTACTAATACAAACTGTTATGTTCCCAGGGGATGAAAATGTGGTTTTGTGAAGAAAAATTTGTGGTGAAGACGAAATAAAATGATATTCTTTTCTTCCCGATTGGCAAACTCGCAATGTCATTGGATAAAAAAAAAATACTACTTAACTATCATAGGACAATTTACTAATCTCAGCTTGGTGACAATTTATTTATCGCTTTATTTTTACAAGTTAAATTTTGTGCACTTTTCTTGAAAGCAGGCTCCAGCAGCCTTCTTAGTTTTTTCTGAAACTCGAAATCTGACTAGCGAATTACCTTCACAAAAATATTTCTGCACGAGACATAATTTTCCCGCCGAGGTGATTTGATCTACTTCTGCTACAATTTAAAGAAAGAAAATCGACACAAAAATCAGTTCGGCCAGGAAGCAGACTCTCGCGTATATCCGCTATGTAATGTAGCAATAATCGCCCACTTGAATGCTGATAACAGAATCCACATCAATACGAACTTCACTTATTTATTTCATCCAGTTTAATAATCGCGACAAGAAAGTGAGTCGGCGTCAGAGAGAAAGAAACAGAGACTACGCTTCACTGATGCCCATTTCACGCTAATACATTATTAGCCTTTAATGACAACCGATGCTTGCAAAGACTCTTAAATACCTAAAAATACATCTTTTGTATTGAATTCTACTGTAATCTTTTAATGTGAAAAATGAACTATTGTAATATGTTTTAATCATTTTGGAAACCTTGTTTATATGGAATTCAACAATACTTTTGTGTGAAAACTAATTTTTGGAAATGCACTTAGTGCCTGATATTTATAATGAACATTTTCTCTGTTTATCAAATCTACAACATTTAATGTGTGATTACTTGTCTTGAAAAATGCTACTGATAATTACAACCGTGTAAATGTGTAAATAAATTCTTTATTTTGTGTTGTTAGATTATACGCACGTGTTTCCTCGTCATTATACGCTACCAAACACCTTTCTTCAGATTAAAGGATGAAACGAGAGGATAACACTTAACAAAGGTTTAATTACAAGACGAAGGTAAAAATGAAGCCACAAAATGTAGGCCTTCGAAATCTGTCCCGCTTGACTTGGTGTCATGGCCGAAACTGCTGTCCCATAATGCTCTGCTTCCAAAAAGAAAAGAATTAGTTTTTGCTCCTCCGTTTAAATGGGAATAACATATCTTAATATTTTCGTTAGGGCCTAACACAAACGTTAATTTTTTTTTTCAAATAAGTAAATAAATTAACAATTCGTCTGCTGAATTTTTTAAATTATAATTAACAAAAATGTTTATCGGAGGAATCAGTCAGTTAAGTGCCATACGTGATGTACGCTTTAGGCAATCATATCTCGAAAGAGATATGACTGACTGGACAGAAGATTTTCCCGCAGTAGGTTGCCATTGCTTTCTGCGGTAGACTGGTGAATTATATTATTATATTAATAAGTAGTAATTAGTCTGGGATCAGTTTATTACTTCATGACAATAGAAAACCGATCACCCAATTTATGCCCAGTAGAAGCCTTAATCATATTTCTATTATATTCAGTCAGTCAGTTAAGTGCCATACGTGATACACGCTTGGGTGATCATGTCTCGAAAGAGAAATGACTGACTGGGCAGAAGATTATCCCACAGTTGGTTGCCATTACTTACTGGCTGCCAACCAAGGCCAATAGCCTTGGTTGGCAACCAGTCTACAAACTGTCCTGCAATTAAACCTTTCTTGCAGTAGGTTGCCATTACATTCTGATTGCCAACCAAGGCCGTAGAACCCAATCTGTTATGTTATTTGACCTATAGCTGATGAGAGAAATGAATTGATACCTTTTCCAGGGATATTTGTGCGTAAGTGAATGCAACGAATTAAACCGGAATTCGAACTCGGCTCTCCAATTTCTCGTTCTGAGCCGATAACCCACATGTCAGACGACTATTCGGCTAATTTTTACCAAATTTCTTAATGATAGTCTAAGGAAAGATTTTTTCAAAACAAATTTAAATAAAGTGTGCAATTACTAGGTGTAGGTGTTGGTGAGGGTACAAAAAGTTTATGTCTATGAATAGACACGCCTTCGCCCTCTGAATAAGTGAAGGAAATTATTTTTACTTAATGTTGATAAAAAGAAATAATTTGTAAATTAAAATTGCACGCATGCCACAGTTTAAAAGGTGACTAATGGTGATGTAATGTGGCCAATAGTATTAAAAAAGGGTGGATGTAACTAGACTGACTTACTTATTTACCTGCCACTTTTTGTGGTGGTGGGCGGGGATCAATGATTGAACTAGCTGAATCCGTGAAAAAAATTTAGGAATTATGTAACATTATAATCATGATTTCAAATAAAATTCAATGGACGTTGATTAAGTAAATAATATTGCTTAGTTTGTACTAATATGGTTAATAAAATATTATACCCTGACCCTCCTTTACTTTATATTTAATAACATACATATATTCTCTCTCTCTCTCTCTTTCTCTCTCTCTCTCTCACACACACACACACACACACACACACATACACACACACTATATATATATATATATATATATATATATATATATATATATATATATACTAGCAGTATAGCCCGGCGTTGCTCGGGTGTAATGAAAGCTTTAAAACTAATCCATGGTCCTGGAGATCAGACTCTTTGGACGTTGGCACAAAAGACTAAAACACAATAGTTGTTTCCAGTTAAAGCGAAACTGTAGACTGAAAGAAAAATGAATGGATGCAAGTCAAATTTTGATTTCCTGGTATCGATATCAAATTTTATGCACTATTGTAAAAACTGCAACCTTGAAACTTGTGAATATCGTTTCTTATGTCTTTGTCTATGAGTGTATCAAATTTGATTAAAATCGGACCACTCCTTCTATAACCCGATTTTTTCGATTATCGATTTTCGATATTTATTGGTAGTACCGCGACACAAAACCTAGCTAAGAACACTCGCAGAAGCTTATAGTAGAACTGTGTACATTTTCAAGAAAATTGATTCAGCCGTTTCAAAGTCTATAGGTAACAGATACACACACACACAGACAAAGTTCCATTTATAAATAAGTTTAGATTACCGTTCCTAGACACACTCATAAAAAACGAAAACAATTACATCATTACAGACATTTACCACAAACCCACAGACACCCAACAATACCTCCACTTCAAGAGTTACCATTCTAAAAGCTATTTAAAATCCATCCCCTATCCCACTAGCACGACAAATTTGCACGATAGTAACTGACAAAACCCTCCGTAAAATACGCCTAGATTACAAATAAGAGGATACCCCCACCCCACTAATAAACAAGGGTTTCCAACTAGCAGAAAAAATACCATTAGAATCCTCTCGGAATCCCCAAAATCAACAAGAAAATCATGAAAAAGACGAACACATTCCCACATTCCAGCATACGTTTCCACACACAACAAAAACAATCCAGAATTATTCACAAAGATCAAAACACGCATGGAATTACTCAACAATAATGAAAGAATTAAAAGAACTCTTAAAGACAACTAAAATAATTAATAGCAAACGCCAGCCCCAAAATTTAAAAGACATCCTAACATCATCGAAATTCGAACACTACACAATACAGGAGATCACAAAAATGCAACAAAAAAAAAACGTGGAGTATGCAACATAATAATAGAAGGAAAACACTTATTTGGAATAGATAGACTAAACTATCGCCCGGTTCACTCTCCACCCACGTCTATTGAACAGGTGAAGATGCTCATCCCTTGTTCCCTGTTTAGGATGTGGTTTCCGGCTTTCCCTTTTTCCAATCTTTTCACTTTTCTTTTTTTTTTTTGTGGGGGGGGGGGTCAATTGAAGTAGATAGACTAAACTATCGCCCGGTTCACACTCCACCCACATCTATTGAACAGGTGTAGAGGCTCATCCCTTGTTCCCTGTTTAGGATGTGGTTTCCGGCTTTTCCTTTTTCCAATCTTTTCACTTTTCTTTTTCTTTTTCTTTTTCTTTTTTCTTTGTTTATTTTTTTTCAATTTGAGTAAATAGACGAAACTATCGCCCGGTTCACACTCCACCCACGTCTCTTGAACAGGTGTAGAGGCTCATCCCTTGTTCCCTGTTTAGGATGTGGTTTCCGGCTTTCCCTTTTTTCCAATCTTTTCACTTTTTCTTTTTTTTTTTGTGGGGGGTATTTTTTTTCAATTGGAGTAGATAGACTAAACTATCGCCCGGTTCACACTCCACCCACGTCTATTGAACAGGTGTAGAGGCTCATCCCTTGTTCCCTGTTTAGGATGTGGTTTCCGCCTTTCTGTTTTCCAATCTATTCACTGTTACGTAGCCCCCTGCACATCAGTGGCGCTACTGCCTTGCTCGGGATGATATAATTAAAAAAAAACGCACACATCTACATTCGAAATAAAATCGGATCTGAGCTTCAACTCGAAAAATGTAGTTTACGCTCTAAAATGCGACAAATGCGCAAAGATATACGTGGGAGCGACACAATGCTTAGATAATAGAATATCCCTTCATAAAAGCAATAGAAAAATATCATATAACAGGAAATTATATATCTCCCAACAAATTACATGAATGCAGTGGGGGAAAATTCAAAGTAATACCTATCTACCAAAATACAGACTATGACACACTAATAATGCAGGAAGAAAGATTCATAAAAAATACAAGCTTTCGCTCAACAAAACGACATGAAAAACACACACACCGAAAAACACAGACACGCACATACATACACACACGCGTGTGCACAAAGCACACCAAATTCAAAATATCGTCGAAGCAATAAAAACAACCAGCTGGTCGATAAAAGAAAATTACCGAGAGACTTATAGATAAGGAAGGCGCCTAGAAGATAATTTTAACGTACTAATGAGGGAACCCCAAACCAAAATCATTTCAAATTGGGGTAAGCACTTGATTCATTCATCTATTTATTTATTTATCCATTTATACCCGTACTGATGTGAGAAACCACAGACAATTCAACCCGCCAACATTTATTTTACCTTATTTTATCTTATTATATTTTATTGGTTTGATTTTTTTTCTACTTACTTATTTATAAACAACAACTTGGCCCTCAAAAACAAAAGGAACTCGATACGTAAAGCCACAAATTTCTTCGCCTGAAGAGAGTCAACTTTAGACTCGAAACATGTGTAGCGTCACAAAAAATACTATTATGGACACTTAAAGTATCATAACAATAATAACAACAACAATAGATATACACTTTAAACAAAACGTTCACGACCTCTCACACTTTTTATTATATATATATATATATATATATATATATATATATATATATATATATATTACGGAAATTAACGATGATTAACGAAATTGATTATAAACAAATGGGAATTTAAAATGATTTGTTTGAACATTATTTTTGATCGATACTCGTATTTAAGTAGATATTTTGTTTTTAATCAAACAGTATATTTATTTCTACCGGCCTGGTTATTTACGATAATTTTTTTGTTACGAATGACACATTTTCGTAACAAAAATTTACCGTAAATATATACTTTAAAGAATATATGAAATAGATTCATGACAGCACTTTTCACCTAATTTGGTGTCACTGGTTTCAAAAAGTTTGAGTTTTGTTTGATTAACGGCATATCAACCTCCGTGGGTTATTTAATGCCAAAAAGGTGGGATTTAAGGTATTTTTAATGTTCAATTATAGTGAGAAAGTTGATTTATAGTCAGATTTTGATTAATTTTTATTTTTATTTTAGAAAACTGAAGATGTCTTCTAGTTTTGAATTCAAATATGTATTGCTGGTAATCATTTTTTGTTTTTTGTTTGTTTGTTTGACTGTTTGTTTGTTTGTTTGTTTTGTTTTTTTTTTTTGTTTTGTTTTTTTTTTATCAAAAATGTATTGTTGGTAATATTTTTCCTTCAAAAATGTATATTTTATCTGCAAAAGTCTATTTCTAAACATATACTGTTAAATATAAGAGTTAATGAATGTCTATTATGTTTAATCATGAGCCGTTCTAAACGTCGTATTTTGGCTTTAATTTCAGTTGAAAATAAAGACAAAAATTCTCCAACATTTGGATAATTTTTTATTAAGTTTGTTCTAAGCTTTCGGCTCACATGAACCATCTTCAGAGAGGTTATTAAGACGGTAACACAATAACATCCACCATCAGTGACGATGTTATTTTATGTTGACATAAAACTCCGCTTGGCAACGGCAATAGTTACCAAAAATAACAAACGCAGTTCTCAAATTTGCAATGCGGTTCTATGACGTCACACCGCGTGATAGCGCGAAATGACAACAGAACCATGTATTCAACTATTTTTGTACTTTCATAGTGTTTTGACCCCAGTTTGGGTGCTAAATATTTGTCCATAGCTGGGACCCCCTAACAGGTGCTACCACTCCGTATCAGGGTGGACCTGGGAACAACAGCAATTAAAAGTTGGTTCCATACTCCTCATAACCTTCTAATCAGAGACCTTGCTACCGGATGTGGCTTTAAAAAGTCTGTAAGTAACTGAAGCTGACTACCATAATTATAAGCTGGAACCGTTTTCCATAACAATTATGTAATAAAGTTTACGCAATTTATCTTTTAATTTCTAGTCATACCGGAATACAATAAAATTTATATAAAGGGAGGTAAGTAAAAAAAGGTAAATGCATGAGTTACACTTCTTGGATAGAATAATTACAGCAAAAGTGTGGTACATGTAATTAACTTAGCGATTTTAAAATTCCCATGGAATTATCCCTGTTTTTCTTCTATGTGCCGTGTCCCTTAAGGACGTAAGCCTTCCATATCTCCCTAACCTTTGTGGCTCTTAACACCTCTTCTCCTCTTCAGTCAGTCAGATAAGTGCCATACGTGATACACGCTTGGACGATCATGTCTGCGAAAGAGATATGACTGACTGGGCAGAAGATTATACCGGAGTAGGTTGCCATTGCTTTCGGCGGTAAACTGGTTGCTGACCAAGGCTATAGAACCCAATCTGTACTGTTATTTGACTCATATCTAGAGGGAGAAGATATGTATTATATTATTAAGTAGTAACTAGAGGGGGATCAGTTTATTTTACTTCATAACAATAGAAAACTGATCCCCCACTTTATGCCCAATAGAAGCCTTAATCATGTTTCTAACTATTATATTCAGTCAGTCAGTTAAATGCCATACGTGATACACGCTTGGGTGATCATGTCTGCGAAAGAGACATGACTGACTGGGCAGAAGATTATCCCGCAGTAAGTTGCCATTGCTTTCTGCGGTAGACTGGTTGCCGACCAAGGCTATAGAATCCAATCTGTCCTGTTATTTAACCCATAACTGGAAGGAATAAGCGGATTAATACCTTTCCCAAGGGTATTTGCGCGTAAGTGAATGCAAGGAATTTCTCAAGTAAATATTACCCCTGTTACCCTTCCCAAACCCTGCTACGCCACTCATCTACTCAAATCCATTAAGTACGTCACGCGTTGCTTTCTCGTCTTCCCTTTCCTCTATCCGTTCCATGAGTATCATATTCTCCAAGCTCTTTTTCTTCACATCCCAGAAACTTCAGCTGTTTTTTCCTGATGTTGAGTATAAGTTTCCTTTTCGTTTTCATATTCTCCAAAATCTCGCCGTGGCTCATATGTTCGGTCCATGGTGTTTTTCTCAGCATCCTTCTGTAGAACAACATTTTAGTTACTTCCAATCTTTTCCTCATCTTTGATGAGATTGTCCAACATTAGCCGCCATATTGAAGAACAGGCATAAAATAGCAATCCACTACTCACTTCTTTGTTTCCAGCGAAACTTTCCTGTCTCTTAATACTCTACTCAGCTTCTGAAATGCATCTTTCGCCATGCCAATTCGTCTTCGGATCTCAGTGTTGCATTTATCGTCTTCTGTTAGAAAACTTCTGTACCTGCTTGATTTTAGTAGCTCACCTGTTCAATAGATGTGGGTGGAGTGTGAACCGGGCGATAGTTTAGTCTATCTACTCCAATTGAAAAAAAAAACAAAGTGAGAAGATTAGAAAAGAGAAAACCGGAAACCGCATCCTAAACAGGAAACAAGGGATGAGCCTCTTCACCTGTTCAATAGATGTGGGTGGAGTGTGAACTGGGTTTTACCTTCTCTTTTTACTAATCACCATGCATTTAGTTTTCTTGAAGTTTATATGTTGTCCTTTCTTTCAGCTTTAACAAAATGAGCAAAATATTACTATAAGTACCAGCAGAACCCGTGGAATTTTCACGGAAAGATAATTATAATTTTCTGAAAAAATTTTACATTGTCATACTGCAAATGATAGTAACGTCTTCAAACATAAAGGTACTGGATCATAAAATAACGATAACACAGTGTAATTTTAAAATATCTATAAAAGTAATGCCCATAGAAGCTACTTTACTGTAATCTTATATTATATGAAGCAGTGTATGCACAGACCATAACCAAAATACTGTATGCTATTTTGTGAGAGATTTTGAAAGAGAAAATGTTTTGTTTTTTTTTATTACTGAAAAATCATGGCTCCTGTGTCCATTGTAAACAGAAAAGACCAACTGAGTAATGGCCAAGGGTGTAGAGACCAGAAATGTCATTATTAGGTCACAGGATACAGCAACAAACCTACCTATTTTTACTATATTGTACAGTACACACACATATACACACACACACAATTACTGCTACAACCACCAGCTTAAGCTGCTACTGCCAAACGGAAGGGTAGTAAAGAGTGAGAGAGTAGGAGGAGAGAGAGCTTATAGCATTGCCGTTAATGCTATAAGCTCTCTCCTCCTACTCTCTCACTCTTTACTACCCTTCCGTTTGGCTATGGTGAAAGAAAGGCTGAGGAGAGATAGAGGGGAAGGAAAAGCTCGTGTAGAGAGTAAGTGGCGTAATGGACGGAGGAACTAACTAACTAAGTAACTAAGGAAGGGACTAGCATAATTATTATATGATGAATACTAGTCTTTATTTCAAAAAGTAGGAGGGTACTATAGAAGGGCTTTTTGTGGATTTTAAATATGGTTTGACCTTGTTAAGTTTATAGTCCACAAAAAGAGAAGCGTGAAAACAAGAGCAATCAAGATGATGCGTAAAAATAATCGATATTTATAAAAAATGACGAGGGTGGACATTGTGTAAATATTTGTTTGTTTGATAGATTTGACTTAGCGTCTGCATTTTACGATCTAGCTCGACAGGAGTTGCGCTCAGATGTAGATCAAAATTTTAGAACACTAATGACACCTTGAAATTTTTCAGAAAGCCAAAATTAGGGATAGAAAAATATATATTATCACCTCACAAAGTCAGGGATCAGTTTATATATTGATTATAATATAGAATCTATCACCCCACTTTATATAATCTATATCTATATATGTTGCCCCTCCTCTCTCCCACCCTAATCCAATAGAGACATTCTACATTGTTATCTATAAAAGTGACAAGGGTGGGCGTTGTTATGTAAATTCACCATGTGTTTTTTATTCTTATTCCTTAAACTACCCGAGTGAAACCGAGCTAAACTGCTAGTCATTTATATAAACATCAAATAATTCTGTATTATACAAAAAATGATAATAATGTTCATATGTCTTCCACGAGTTTGGTAAGAGTTTATAATAGTATTGTAAAAAAAGAAAAGTTAGTTGAATATATGAAAGTAGTAATGACGATAAGGGTGTAAGTAGGAGCGGGGGTATAGTTGTAGTCACTAATGTAGTCGTGATGTGACCGCTTAGTTGAATGTTCGTTTCATTTTCTTCTCCTTTATGTCTGGCGTTACTAAATATTCTTTGAAGAAGAAGGAGAGGTGCAAAACGCAGCATGAAAAAGAGGGTGAGAGGGTAACAACTGCAAGTCACCTGGGAATGGCTAAGAGGCCCCCTGAAGAGAGAAACATAATTATGCATACTTATATATATTTTAGAAGACAAAAGTGGATCACTTTTAAAGACATTTTTCTGTTCTTTGATTAGTTAATATATGTATATTTCTTTTCTTTTTCAACCGGAAGATCTGCACTGATCCATATGCGCAAAACCTTAAATATGTCATTCTGTTTTAAGTAGTTGAGGAGATAACTTCCTGTTCACTACAGTACAAATAAAAAGATTAAAGATTGATAAGGTTTTCTATTTCATTGAAGTAGATGTTAAACACATGAGAGCATCATCACCTCCCCTAGCTTCCATTTCTTTCTTTCTTTCTTTCTTTCTTTCTTTCTTTCTTTCTCACTGAAAGCTTAGTCTCTCGTATGTCTTTTCTCCCTTTCCTTGCAATCCAAACTGGACATTATTTGTGAGGTTCAGAGGTTTTCTCCTTCAAACTTACTTTAATTTTTCTTTTATTCTTTATCTTCCTATAAACAATTTTAATTATATTTTTACTAGCAGTATAGCCCGGCATTGCTCGGGTGTAATGAAAGCTTTAAAACTAATCCATGGTCCTGGAGCTCAGACTAAAGAATATTTGAAATAATAAAATAATTGCGACAATTTACCCATCGCACCTATATATATATATATATATATATATATATATATATACACACACACACTAGCAGTGTAGCCCGGCGTTGGTTGGGTGTAATGAAAGCTTTAAAACTAATCCATGGTCCTGGAGCTCAAACTCTTTGGACGTTGGCACGAAAGACTAAAAAGCAATAGTTGTTTCCAGTTAAAGCGAAACCATAGACTGAAAGAAAAATGAATGGATGTAAGTCAAATTTTGATTTCCTGGTATCGATATCAAATAAGTGTTTTTCGTCGTAAACTGAATTTTGAAGGCTAAATAAGTCCTCTGAGTAAATGGTATAATGGCTGAGACTAAGAACTACAATTATACCTACTTAGAGCCAAACCCGAAGCAAAAACTAAAATAGAAGAGCTTAAAAAATACAGACATACAGGCAGATAAACAGAGACAGACACACACACAAACATCTTGCCTTTCATATATATATATATTATCGATTTTCTGCACTATTGTAAGAACTGAAACCTTGAAACTTCTGAATATCGTTTCTTTTGTCTTTGTCTATGAGTTTATCAAATTTGATTAAATTCAAACCATTCCTTCTATAACCTGATTTTTTTGATTATCGATTTTCAATATTTATCGGGGGTACCTCGACACAAAACCTAGCTAAGAACACTCGCAGACGCTTATAGTACAACTGTGTAAATTTTCAAGAAAATCGGTTCAGCCGTTTTTGAGTCTATAGGTAACGGGGACACACACACACACACACACACACACACAAAGTTCCATTTGTGAATATAAGTTTAGATACTCACTCTTTCCTATCTTCTTTCGTTTTTGATATATATATATATATATATATATATATATATAAATCCAGGTGAAGAGAACTCAAGGTTTTACTATTTTGAGTACCCCGGCATTAGAAAATCAGGAGATGGGAGACTAAGAGACAGTGTCCGTCACCACCAACCAGGCAACAGAAAGAAAAGAAAGAAAGAGAGATACTAAGGAAAAATAAAGTAAAGACGAGGTTCCAGTCAAAAATATTTTTTAAAATAAAATCAAACCTACAGTTAGACATGAAAAAAAATTTTTTTTTATTCAATTTGCCGGCAGTTCGGCTTGGAATCATGTCTTGAATAGGTATGCCATATTTTTTTTGTTTTGTTTTCTTCTCCGTTTTTGCCCAATATTTTTGCTTAATTTTAAAACTTTTCATGTCTAACTGTAGGTTTGATTTTATTTTTAGAAAATTTTTTGACTTGACTTTAACTAAGTTAAAACTTAATAAGTCACTTTTTTTTCTTTTTCTAAATCTTCAACTTTTTTTTTGTTCTCAATTGGAGTATATAGACTTAACTATCGCCCGGTTCACACTCCACCCACGTCTTTTGAACAGGTAAAGAGGCTCATCCCTTGTTTCCTGTTTAGGATGTGGTTCCCGGCTTTCTTTTATCCAATCATTTTACTCTTAAGTAACCCCATGTGCCTCAGTGGCATCACCGCCTTGCTTGGGGTGATATGATTAAAAAAAAAAAAAAAATTTATTTTATTAACAGTGCTCAATATTATAATCAATATTATAGAGCTTAATATAATTATATAGTTATGAATTAATTGTACATTGAGACACGGAAATTTCTATGTTTCGAGATAGATTCTCTTCATCAGGCAATGTTAGATGTTGGTTATGCAAATGATTTACATTTAGATACAAAAAACCTTAGGTTTGCTGTTTATGTATGTGGGAAGATATAAAATTTATGTGTGTGTTCCTTTTAACCAATCAGAGAGAAGATTTATTTTTGAATTTGGCCCATATTTTCAAAGAATACATTCTAACTAACTTTTTCTCTTATTTTCCTCCTTTATGAACTGTTGTCCTTGTCTGTATTACCATATTCATGACGTTTCGGTTCTTGTACACTCCAACCTTCTTCAGGTGATTAGAATTTCCAACTGAACCCTTTATTTCGATCACTGGTGTAGATTGTTCTCATTCCACAAGTCAGACCACTTCCGAATGTCTTAGTTATCTCTATTTAAATCAACTCTCCAAGTCTTTATTCTCCACTACTGTCGCTAGGTATTGAACTCACAACTCTTTGAGTCAAGTCACTGGATCCAGCTAATGCTTTTTTTCACTGGGCGTTGGTTAGATTGAGTAACTTAATCCAAAGAGTTGTGGGTCCTGAGCATGACGGTAAACTGCATCCGGCAGCAAGGCCTCTGATTGGGAGGTTATGAGGAGCATGGAACCACCTCTTAACTGCTGTTGTTCCCAGGTCCATCCTGACCCAGAGTGGTAGCCCCTGTTAGGGTCCCAGCTAGTTAACCCCCAAACTGGGGTCAAAACACTATGAAAGTAAAAAGATACACTTTTATAGAAATATATACATAAAAATAGACTTTTTTATAGAAAAATATACATTTTTGAAGGAAAAATTATTCTCAGCAAAACATTTTTAAATATAAAACTAGAAGATATTTTCAGTTTTTTAAAATAAAAAATAATAAAAACAAATTTTCATTAAAATCTGACTAAATCAACCTTCTCACTATGACTGAACATGAAAAAATACATAAAACCCCCACCTTTTTAACATTAAATAACCCACAGAGGTGTTGATATGCCATTAAACAAAACCCAAATTCAAACTCAAACCAAAGAGTTGTGAGTTCAGTATCTGGACAAAAACTTAGAGAACTGAGTTAAATGGAGATTTGATATAAATCAGGGGTACCGTTTGTCTTTTTTTTTTTTTTTTTTTTTTTATTAAATGTATAATTTAATTTGGTTTACACTGAAATTGAAAGATGAAATATAGGAAACTTTAGGTCTTTCATTCTTGCTCCATGTCCTGACCATCCAAGTCGGTATTTAATGATCAGCAATTCGATGCTTTGACGGTTGGCTCTTTCCATGACTTTTGGAGTTGGTCACATAATAATTTCATTCGCAATTTGCAACACATAATCAGTAGTCGACGTCTTGCCTGCTTCTTAGTTTACAATACACTTTATATCTCTTCTACTTGGCATATGCAAATAGGTACAATCTTAATTAGCAATCTGCTACACCTCCCTGAACCAAAGAGGTCTCATGCCTTTCATTGTTCTAGGATTTCTACAACCCCTTTCCCCCTTGAAGTTTATATCCTGTTCTTTTAAATGGAGATCTTGATCTCATTTTATTTTTTCCTTGTCTGAGTCACTCCTGCTATTATCCATAGGCTCGTCTTGTATTGCATTGTCCTGATCTGAAAGACTTACCCTTTCTTCTCTGTCAAGATCTTCTTCCACCGCAACGTTTTTCTCATCAATTCTGGGTTTTAATTTGTCAAAATGGGCTATTAGGCTTTTTCCTTTCTTTGATATAATAACTGTCCTATGTCCCCTTTGCATGATGAAATTAGCTCTGATAGAACTTTGTCTTTCTTAACCCACACTTTTTTATCTAATCACTAACATGTAGCTAGTAAGGAAAGAATATGTTTTTAATTTTCTCCTGTATAAGACAATATATGCTTTCTTAAGGTTTTTATCAGTTCTTACTCAGGCCTTATATACAATATTTTTTACCATGTATTTACCATTGAGAGGACAACTTGTAGTAATTCTGTGATTACATTGTTTTTTTATATTTTTTCATTCATCATTCTGCTGTTGTGTCCCTTGATTAATCTCTCTATGTTTGGCATACTATTGGAGCTTACCGTTACCATATTTTTTTATGTTTATGCAATATGGACTGTCTGGAGAAGGGCTTATTTAATAATTTGAGAAAAACTCACCAATTTTTTGTTTTTTCTTCCATATTAAAGCAAGGTGGTGGTTAAACCAACTTATAGTTCTTTTTGTTTTGCTATTTAGTTTTTTGATCCCTAGTTCTCTCCTGTAGTTTAACAAGTTGTGGATGATATATGGGTTCAGAAAAAGATGTTGAATGATGGAAAACAACAACAAACAAAACAAAGTGTAAAAAAAAAATATATTGCTCAATGTGTTTCTGTTAAAGAAATGCATCAAGAAAAATAAGATTACACCGCACTAGGCAAAAAGTATCTCTGCATGTTCATGTAGAGAATAAGAACATTGTCCTAAGAAGGACAATTTTGTAGTCATTGAAAAGTGTTGTTCTGAAAAGGACAATTAATTGCATATTGGTTGAAGATAGAGGTCGGCTGGCTGGCTGGCTGGCTGGCTGGAACTGCTGCTGTCATGGGCCATCTGTCTGCTGTTGGAACAGACACTACACTTTGATCTTAGTCCTTTTATATATTGTAAAATACAATTGTGGCATAAAGCCAAAAGGGAAGTGGGGAAATGCTGGTCGCCACTAACTATCCTACACCTAGCAAATCGAATTCATAACAAATTCATTCTTACAACTGACTCAATCACCACAAGAACTCATCCATCCCTGTTCAATCCAATATATACCAAAATATCACATATTTATAGGGATCCTACAAAAACACCATGATATAAAAATTTGGTAAAATACAAATTGTCTGCTTTGAGTGTCGTCATCTTGGCCACAGAATGCTGTTTTGTGAGCTTTGAGGTCATTTTATACCCTGAATCAGTTTTATACAGTTGCTTGTCCTGGAAGGTTAAATTTTCTTGTTCTGGTCGATTTTCAAAAATGTGGGATTTCTGACAGGATAAGAAAAATTCATTGAAATCATTTTTAATATTTTTCTTTTCATAATTGTTATTATAATTAATTTACATAATTTTTAGTTTTAGATCTAAATCTAAACTTATTTATAAATGGAACTGTGTGTGTGTGTGTGTGTGTGTGTGTGTGTGAGAGAGTGTGTGTCTGTTACCTATAGACTCCGAAACAGCTGAACCTATTTTCTTGAAAATTTACACAGTTCTACTATAAGCTTCTGCGAGTGTTCTTAGCTAGGTTTTGTGTCGAGGTACCCCCAATAAATATCGAAAATTGATAATCAAAAAAATTGGGTTATAGAAGGAGTGGTTCGATTTTAATCAAATTTGATACACTCATAGACAAAGACATAAGAAACGATATTCAGAAGTTTCTATGTTGCAGTTCTTACAATAGTGCAGAAAATAGATAATATATATATATATAAAAGGCAAGATGTTTGTTTGTGTGTCTGTTTATCTGTCTGTATATCCTTTATACAAACCACAATTTTTATCCGATTCTCACCAAACTTCACACAAATATTCTTTAGGCTGAGTCTGAGCTCCAGGACCATGAATTAGTTTTAAAGCTTTCATTACACCTGAGCAATGCGGGGCTGTACTGCTAGTAAATAATAATCATAAATGTCTTGCAAGTCAAGAGGAGGGTGTGAATAATTGGGAAGGACATTAGAGTAATCAAGTATCTTTACTGGTATCAAATTGACATGAAACAAGTTCAACAGATATACAAAGATAGAAAGGGGTATAAGACAAGGGTGGGTTTTTCACCAGATCTATTCAACTTGTATAGCACGTAACATACTTGACAAACTTGAGCAAATGGATGGCATAGCAGGGTTGGGGTAGGGTAACAGGAGAAAGCATGCTAAGAGCCACTATGGATAGGAAGATGTGCAAGGACATGATCACCCACGTCCTGAAGGGACACGGCACATAGAAGAAAAAGAAGACACCCTAGACATAGAAAACTTATTCATTAATGTATCTGTAAAATATAAAGTCGGGGATTAATTCTATGTTATAATCAATATGTAAACTGATCCCTCACTTTGTGATCATGCTAGTTTTTATACATTTGTATTCTAGATTTATGGGCAAGTGGATGGCAGAGCAGGGTTTGGGAGGGGTATCAGAAGAAAGTGTGCTAAGAGCCATTAGGGATAGGGAGATGTGGAGGGCTATGATCACCTACGCCCTGAAGAGACATGGCACATAGAAGAAGAAACCTCCCTAGACATAAAAAAACTTATTCATTAATGTTCCTGTTAAATATAAAGTGGGGGGATCAATCCAAGGTTATAATGAATATGTAAACTGATCTCTCACTTTGTGACCATGTTAGTTTCTATACATTTATATTCTAGATTAATGGGCTTAAGCAAGTGGATGGCAGAGCGGGTTTTGTGTGCGGTATCAAGAGAAAGTGTGCTAAGAGCCACAAAGTGGGGGATCGGTTTTCTAATTTTATGAAGTAATAAACTGATCCCTGACTAATTACTACTTATTGATATAATAATATAGTATAATCTGTCTCTTCTCCCTCCAGCCATGAGTTTAATAGCAGGACCGATTGGGTTTTATTGACTTGGTTGGTAACCAGTCTATTGCAGGAATACTACTGCTGAGAAATCTTATGCCCAGTCAATCATGTTTCTTTTGAGACATGACCATCCAAGCATGTATCACATATGGCACTTAACTGACTGATTTACATGGTAACTTCTCTTGGGTTGTTAAATTTTACATTTTATATTATGACAAAATGCTGTTTATCTTTCAATAAGAAGAAACACTTTTATCTCTGGGATCAAGTTTCATATCAAGAGACTGGACAACATTTTCAATTCGTCTAAACTTCTATACTGAAGCCAAATTTTTTTAAGTAATTTAAATGACTTTTTTCTTATTGCATCATTTCCTTTTGTTCATCTGCCAACACAATTCAACACATGAATGAATAACTCTAAAGCTTTTCAATCAAACGTAGAGTGAATAAATCAAATGTTTAGTGTTGAAAAAACGAATATGCAGAGTCATAGGACTGATTACAGCAACAACAAAAATGATGATGATGATCAAAATGTTGATAACAATGATGATGATGGTGAAACTGGCAATAATAAAAAAGAATAAAACAATAAATAATAAATAATAAATAATGGAAATAATAAAGTGTTTATTAAACTACGGCGTTTGGACTAAAAAGATGGAATGAAATTAGTATTAATAATAAACAGTGTATTAAGCCAGAGTGTTAAGATAAAAATCAACAATAATGAGATGGAATTAAACTAATACTAGAATAATTGTAATAATGAAGAGTATATTGGCCAGAATGTTAGGATAAAAAGCAACAATAATGAAATGGAATACAACTAGTCATAAAATAATTGTAATAATGAAGAGAGTATTAAGCTAGAGTGTTAGGATAAAAATCAACAATAATGAGATGGAATTAAACTAATACTAGAATAATTGTAATAATGAAGAGTATATTGGCCAGAATGTTAGGATAAAAAGCAACAATAATGAAATGGAATACAACTAGTAATAAAATAATTGTAATAATGAAGAGAGTATTGAGCTAGAGTGTTAGGATAAAAATCAACAATAATGAGATGGAATTAAACTAATACTAGAATAATTGCAATAATGAAGAGTATATTGGCCAGAATGTTAGGATAAAAAGCAACAATAATGAAATGGAATACAACTAGTAATAAAATAATTGTAATAATGAAGAGAGTATTAAGCTAGAGTGTTAGGATAAAAATCAACAATAATGAAATGGAATTAAACTTATACTAGAATAATTGTAATAATGAAGAGTATATTGGCCAGAATGTTAGGATAAAAAGCAACAATAATGAAATGGAATACAACTAGTAATAAAATAATTGTAATAATGAAGAGAGTATTAAGCTAGAGTGTTAAGATAAAAATCAACAATAATGAAATGGAATTAAACTAATACTAGAATAATTGTAATAATGAAGAGTATATTGGCCAGAATGTTAGGATAAAAAGCAACAATAATGAGATGGAATACAACTAGTAATAAAATAATTGTAATAATGAAGAGAGTATTAAGCCAGAGTGTTAGGATAAAAATCAACAATAATGAGATGGAATTAAACTAATACTAGAATAATTGTAATAATGAAGAGTATATTGGCCAGAATGTTAGGATAAAAAGCAACAATAATGAGATGGAATACAACTAGTAATAAAATAATTGTAATAATGAAGAGAGTATTAAGCCAGAGTGTTAGGATAAAAATCAACAATAATGAGATGGAATTAAACTAATACTAGAATAATTGTAATAATGAAGAGTATATTGGCCAGAATGTTAGGATAAAAAGTAACAATAACAAGATGGAATAAAACTAGTCATAAAATAATTGTCATAATGAAGAGAGTATTAAGCTAGAGGGTTGGGATAAAAAGCAACAATAATAAGATTGAATAAAACTAGTAACAATATAATAGTAATAATGAAGAGTATATTGGCCAGAGTGTTGCAATAAAAAGCAACAATAATAAGATGCAATAAAAGTAGTAATAAAATAATTGTAATAATGAATCTTGTATAGAGCCAGGATATTGGAATAAAATATAATAAAATAGATTAAAACTAGTAATAAAATAATATTAAAAATGAAGAGAGTGTTGAACCAATGTGTTGAAATAAAAAGAAACAATAATGAGATGAAATAAAACTAGTAATAAGATAATATTAGTCACAAGGAAAGGTATTGACCTGAATTTTAAGGTAGAGAGAAAATTAACAATAATAACATGAAATTAAACTGACAATAAATTAATATTTTAGTATTATTAATTTGTATAATGTTGTAGCCTCCTCAAGAATTATGCAATAACAATCTTCTTCTTCTTCTATGTGCCTTGTCCCTTCAGGACGTAGGCGATCATGGATCTCCACGTCTCCCTATCCCTTGTGGCTCTTAGTATGTTTGCTCCTGTTGCTCCTGGCAACCCCTGTTCCGTCATCCACCTGATCAGACCCTGCAAATATGTTATCTGCTGCCTTCCTCTGTCTCTCCTTCCTTCTATCTGTCCAGTCAGTATCAGGTTCTCCAGGCTCTCCTTCCTCATTGCATGTCCCAGGAACTTCAGTTGTCTCTTCCTGATGCTCAGCATCAATTTCCTTTTTGTTGCCATTCTTTCTAACACTTCGTCATTGCTTGTATGCTCAGTCCACGATATCCGTAGCATCCTTCTGTAGAACCACATTTCAGCCGCTTCTAGTTTTGTCCTCATTTTCGATGATATTGTCCAGCATTCACAGCCGTATTGAAGAACTGACATCACGTAGCAGTCTAGCACTCTTTGCTTTGTTTCTATTGAGATTTTCCTGTGTGTTAGTATTTTGCTCATCTTCTGGAACGCGTCCTTTGCCGTGCCAATTCGCCTTCGGATCTCCGTGTTGCACGTTCCATCTCCTGTTAGAACACTTCCTAGGTACTTAAATTCTTGGACTTGTTTGATTCTGTTATCCCCCACCTGTATTTGGCATTTTGGGTTGTATCTTTTGCTGATGACCATGCACTCAGTTTTCTTAAAGTTTATTTGTAGTCCCTTCTTGTCACTCTCCACTGCTACTTTCTGTATGAGATCTTGCAGTTTCCTTTCCGTGTCCGCAATCAGTACTGTATTGTCCGCGTATCTTATGTTGTTCAGGTTGTGGCCTCCAATAGCAAATCCTGCACACCAGGATTTGCAATAACAATAAACAATGAAAAAAGAAAAAAAAGTTAAAATAATAATCACAGAACTCTAAAACTTCTGAAAAGATGTTGGAGCATTCAGAAACGGATTGATTGATTGAAATGTTTCTAATAGTTTAATCTCCCCTTGAGAGAAAGCCATAATAAATTTGTGATTGTAAGAATATTTTTTTTTATTTCAAGTAGATGTGTGGCTTCCCTGTGTCTTTTTTACAAATACTTTCACGGCTTCTGCTCCAATGAACTTAGCTCAATTGTGCCCCCTATATGTGAATTTACTCGAGCCACAAGATTAGCAACTAGGTTGCACCCTTTTACTGTGAAACCAATAAATTGTAAACGCAATTTCTACTCCATCAGCTTCTTTTCTCACACTTCCTGCCTGTGGAATTCCCTTCCGTTTACTTGCTTCCCCGACAGCTACAATCACCAAAAATTTAAATGTAAAGTCAAGTCATCTCCTATCTCACTAACCTGTATCCTCTCTCTCTCATGCTCCTTTCTCCGTCCACTTCACTCTCATCAGTATTCTCATCCTTCTCTTACCCACTTCCTGATACTCCCTATAACCTGTCACTCTTTCTCATAACTTTCCTCCTATGTAAACCCCTGCAAAATAGTGGCAGTAAACTGCCTTGCTTGGGGCAATATGGTTATAAAAAAAAAAATTAAAAAAATATTGCATTAATAATTTGGGGGAGATGACAATGATTTTTTTAGACACAATCCTACCATTTAATGTATGGAAAAGAGATTATGGATTAATACTTTTTCCAGTGGTATTTATGTGTAAGTGATATTCAACACAACTGAAATTTGAACTTAACTCACTATTTCTCCCTCTAGTGAATTAAAACAGTTTGCAATTTCTTTTTTTAAATGATTTATTATAATCTTCCTAAAACCAGATCTTCTGATTCATGTCACACAAACCCAAGGCTGGACTAAAATCTTTGTTAACTGCACAAAGGCTCTGCACATAGCTTCTTTTTCAGTTATATACCCAAAGAAAAATACAATCCAGAATTTTCACCAATAACATCCACTCTTGCCTAAAAAAACAAAGAAAAATTGAAGCTGATCTGAGCCTAAGAAAAGGATATAAAAACTCATCAAAGGACCTTCTTTGTCAGTTGGCTGACACACTAGCCACGATTCACAATGCTCATCGACAGCAATGTTACATCTCCAATGACACCCGCTAAAGGTCGTCGCCACAGTAATCCACAACTCACTCCCTCTCCTACCGTACAACTTTTTATGACTCTACTTGTCTCTTACTTTCAACGAGAGACATTCACACTGATTTACCACTTGAATTATTTTTCTTTAATACATTTGATTATATCCTAAACTTCTGTTGTTTATTCATTGTTCTGCCACCATACGCTTAATATAAAAAGAACACGCTAAAGAATGCTGCAGATTTGCTGTTAATAGTTCTTTTCTAGCGTGGAAATGCAAAATTGTAAGTGTGTCTACTGTAGAGCAACAACCATGCTTGTCATGATCCTCACTGGGTGTCCTAGACCTGAGGCTTTGTAACAGCCTATAAATTTATTAATATCGACAAATAATGGACTTTATAATTGTTATAATAATTATTGTGGGAGTTTATTGTTATAATACAGTATAACTCGGATATAAGAGAAACCCGGATATAAGAGTGATTGTTCTCTGGTCCCAAATTAGAGCCTGTGGCAATGTATATAAAATAGACCAAACCCGGGTATAAGATAAACTTTGATATAAGAGAACTTTTTATCCGGTCCCGACAGCTCTCTTATATCCGGGTTACACTGTCGAAATGTGGCCTCCCTTTGTCTGTTCTATAAATACTTTCATGGCTTCTGCTCGGACGAACTTAAGTCACTGGTGCCACCTCAACAGGTGTTTACTCGTGCAACCAGACTGGCAACTGGGTCCCACCCATTCACAGGTTAGCCAAATGCAGACGACAATTCTACTCCTGCAGCTTCTTCTCTCGCACTTCCCACCTGTGGAACTCACTCCCATATTCTTGCTTTCCTGACGGCTACAACCTCCAGAAATTTAAATGCAAAGTCAATACTTATCTACTAACCACTGGACTCTAGCTCTCTCCCCTCCTCTGTATAACCTTCCCTTTCTCTCCACCTATGTATCTGTCATCGCACCTGCTTTCTCAGCTTTCTCTATTGTTCCTTTCTAACTAGTTTGTACTCCTCACTCTTTTCTAATTAATCTTTTTACATTTATCAGTGGCGTTTCCGCCTTGCTCGGGGTGAAATGATTAAAAAAAAAAAATTTACAATAATATGATGACGCGAAAATCTTGATAATAAATAAATTTAAATTATCAACAGCTATCAAAAATAAATAGTATTTATTAATCGAAACTTTCAGTGATTATCTCCCCTTGTGTATAACTCTTTTTTTTAATTTGTAGTTCGGATTGATTCCGCTAGAAGGGCGCTGTTGTCGTTCAATACTGATTGGCCATATAAGCTTATAAACGCAAGTCTATTTTCGATATATGCCGTTGCTGGACATTTAAGAGCCTTGCGAAGCAAATAGATTTCATTAAAAAAAATTTAAAAAAGCCCACCAAAGTAAGTACGATTATTATTTACAAAAAATAAACATTTAATTGCTCTGCTTCTTTTTTTTTTTTGTCTTATGTTGTTCTGATAATTTACAAAGGGGGGCAGCAAATATATCCATCGTTCTGTCGCCATAATTTTTATGTCTTATTTACGCACACGTGGTCATGAAGTGAGTGATCACTTTAGATGTTAACTTCTATTAGAAACTGAACCCCAACTTCATGATCATGTTCAATTGCTGTTATTTCGGGCTGTTTTTCGTTTTCTACACTTTTTTTTTTCTGTAAATATTTTGCTAAAAATATGTGATTATTATTATGGCTAATGTATGCTTGTTGCTGTTCTGTTCTGATAATGGTTTTAAGCACGATTAACTCTGAAATAGGGTTCGAGAATTGTAAATAATTCCAATACATTGTCTTAAATTGGATATGAATGTATTTTTTAAATGAAATATTAATTAAAAACTGACCTTTTTTTTTTTTTTTTTTGTTTTTTTTTTTATATGGAAGACGTTTTAATTTTTTTCAAAAATTCATTATTTCTTATTTTTCCCCTCCTTTTTAATTTTTTTCGTTTTTTAACAATTTGGCACTTTTTTATTTTAAATTTTTAAAATCCTTTGTTTACTTTTTTTTTCTCTAACATTTTTTTATTTTTTAATTTCTTGTATCGTTTCTTTAATTTGCACCTGAAACAATTTTTTAACATGAAATGAGAACCTTTTTTTTTCTAGTCTTTCTTTACTAGACTAAAAAAAAATCCTTTTAAGTTTCAACAAGAAACCAATTACCAAAAAAAAAAAACTCTCAAAGCTTTTTAAATTAATGATAAATTGAAATGATTTAAAAACCATAATTAATGTTTGAAACTGATACTAATTAATAACTGGATTTATTAGTGAAATTTGAAATGTTATTAACTGGAAAAAAAAAAAAAGGTTGAATAATACTAATAGTTTTTTTTTTCGTAATTTATTTTAGAATTCATCTGAAGAATTAAATTCAGATATTTTTTAAATGATGAAAAGTCTGAAAATGCTTTTTTTTGTTTTTGTTTTTTTTTTTTATTAGGGTAATGATTTTAATTTAAAATCACTTATTACCAAAAACAAAATATTTATTCATTAAATGTTTTAAATATAAAAATAATTAAGATTCAAAATTTTTAAATGTATTTTTTTAGTTCTTATTTAAAATATTAAATATTGTTTATTTTAGTATAAAATTTTTAAAAGTAATGACAGACGTTACCTTTGACTTCGATCCGAGATTATATTTTTTTTTAAAACATTTAGTGAATATTTTTTTCTTCATAAAAAAAAAAATTGTAATTTATCATCAAAAAAAATCTTTAGTTTTTTTTTGTTTTTTTTTTTATATATAATTATGAAGAAAAATCTATAACAACGAGTACCAACTTCATGCCATAATGATGATGGTATATTTCTTAATTTACTTCACTTCATATTAACTCCCCAATAATGTCCCTTGCTTCAATTTTTCTCAGGTAAAAACGGTCGTTTAAAAATAAAATAAAAACTCATTAACGAACCTACAATCTTTTGATTTGGAAACTTAAGTAGGCTACCCTACAAGTTTTGTAATTTAAAGAAAAAAATAAATCTTTACCCATTGATGTCATCTAGGGGAATATCCCCCCCCTTCTTGATGACCTCGAATCAAAAATAGAAAAATAGTTGTCTTCCAAAGTTTTCTTCTTGCTCATCTCATCTATCCATGAACGATCAACGTCTGCTTGCTTTTTTGTTTATATATATATATATATATATATATATATATATTAAAAATTAAATTAAATTTTTTTTCTTTTCTTTTTATAATTGTAAACAAAAACAAGTTTCTCGCTTAACTGACGCCACAGCTGTTTTTCTCTGCTTATATATTTGTTTTTTTACCTGGTCTCATATTGCAAGCTAGCATAGTAAATGTTGAAAATAGTAGTAAGTCTTGTTTAAAAAAAAAAAAACTCATTTCTCTTTAACTTCAGTGTTTTGCGAACAAACAAAACATCGTCATAATGACTAAACATTAATAGCATCCCCAATTTTTTTTAAATTTAAAAATAAAATAACTTTCGTTTAATTCAATTTTTAACAGGTAAATATTTCAATATTTGGAATTTGGAGTGTTTACTCAACAACTGTTTTGTTTACTCGCTACGTCATTTGTTTTTCTGCCTAGAGTTGAACACTAGAACAATTTCTTCTAATTCCCGTATTTGTAAACTCGTATATACAATTATTTTACACATTTTAGTATTGAGATGACTTGCTAATTACCAAATTATAATTTTATTCATCTTTCTGATGACCATTATTTTTTTTTAATTCTATATAGTCATGCATTCGTTTTTGATTTAACTCGTTCTACTTATTTACCTTTCATGGTCGACACCAGGTGGAAGATTGATTTTTTTCATCATGAGAATGACCCTCAAAGATGCTGGGATGAGAAAGAGTAGTGCAATAATTAGAAAAAAATTTTTCATGACTCAGATGTGAAAAACTTCCAATTAGTTGTAAGGTTTTAACGAAAAATAGGTTATTTTTATACCAAAATAAATTGCTCTACTGGGTATAAAATGGGGGATTAGTTTGCTATAGTCATCAACAAATAAATTGATCCCCCATTTATATTGTAATTAGAAAAAATTTTATTCCATGTAAAAAAGGAAAAAAAAAAATAGCAGGGACTTAACAAAATATGCTCTTTTTTATAAAATAAATTTAATTCAATATGTATTTAAAAATTCCTGTAAAAATCTTCCAGATATAGTAAGGACTTAAGGCTGTCAATTTTTAGTAACATGTAAACTAGCGTCTATTGGGCATAAAGTGGGGGTTCGATTTGCTATTATCATGAAGTAATAAATTGATCCCCCTTCTGAGAATACTAAATAATTGAAAGAAATATATTTAAAGACTGATAGATTTTATAATTCCTGACAGAATTGAATTCATATTTTCACAGTTCAAACTTAAAATGCTTAGTTTCTTTTATTTTACCATACCACCACCACTTCATCATTATCAGCAGCAGCGCAATAAAGATTAGCCCACAACCCTAACCCTGCAGTTAATTATGAACTCCATAATCTTTATTAATTCTTGTTTGGTTTTTGATTTCAGAATTGTCCTAGAGAGGTTGCTTGGGATCTGCCCCACTTTTTGTCTTGTATATGCAAGGGGCAGAGGGTGATTCATTAATTTTCAAGGATATTTTTGCAAAATTAAATGTGACACACTTGGCTTTCTCATTTCAAAGCTGCTAGCCCTTACACTACCTGCACTTCCATAGCCTCATTTACCTGAGTTTTTAGTGTAGAATGAGATATTGTATAAATAAGGAAATAGAATTTTAATGGGTAATTGTTTCATTGTATGTGGAAAAATCTCCTGTGTTTTGATAGGTTCTTTACATGGGTCTTTTTATTGATGTCATCCAATGATGAAGATAAATTTGATCCACCTTCCTGTGCAACGAAAGACTTGCCGGTTAAAAACAACACAAGGAGAATCTTAAAATGGTTTTGCTTTTCTAAATAAAAAGCATAATTATTCAATTGTTTAAACTTAAATCCAGGTCAAGTATCCTTTATTCAAAATTTGCCAAAATCTGAAAGTTTTTAAAGTACCAACTTGACTTTCGACAAATGAGAAATTACAGCTACCTAGCCACTAGATTTTTGTTAGTGAGACTCAGAGCAACACTTCAGATTACTTACCAAATGTTTCATGCTCTCTAAAGATATCTGAAAGCCCAAGCACTTTGGTCCCAAGAATTTCAAATAAATATCTAAACTTATTTATAAATGGAACTTTGTGTGTGTTTGTTACCTATAGACTCCGAAACGGCTGAACCAATTTTCTTGAAAATTTACACAGTTGTACTATAAGCATCTGCGTGTGTTCTTAGCTAGGTTTTGTGTTGAGGTACCCCCGATAAATATCAATAATAAAAAAAAATCGGGTTATAGGAGTGGTTCGATTTTTAATCAAATTTCATACACTCGTAGACAAAGACAAGAAACGATATTCAGAAATTTCAAGGTTGTAGTTCTTAAAATAATGCAAAAAGTTGATATATGAAAGGCAAGATGTGTTGTGTGTGTGTCTGTTTATCTGCCTGTATGTCTGTATTTTTTTTTTTTTTTTTTTTTTTCAACCCTTTTATTTTAGTTTTTGCTTCAGGTTTGGCTCTAAGTAGGTATAATTGTAGTTCTTAAACTCAGCCATGATGCCATTTACTCAGAGGACTTATTTAGCCTTCAAAATTCAGTTTACGACAAAGAAAACTTATTTGATATCGATACCAGGAAATCAAAATTTGACTTACATCCATTCATTTTTCTTTCAGTCTACGATTTCACTTTAACTGGAAACAACTATTGCTTTTTAGTCTTTCGTGCCAACGTCCCTGGAGTCTGAGCTCCATGACCATGGATTAGTTTTAAAGTTTTCATTACACCCGAGCAACGCCAGGCTATACTGCTAGTAACCTATATATCAGAATTAGGTAAACATTGTAGCTTAAATGAAAAAAAAAAAAATTTCTATTTTCTCTTTATTTTATTTCTTTTTCAGATGCCCAATATTAAACTGCAGAGTTCTGATGGCGAAATATTTGAAGTTGATGTGGAGATTGCAAAGCAATCTGTCACTATCAAAACCATGTTGGAAGGTAAGGTGTTGACATTTTAACGGGAAGTTCTTTTTTTTTATTAACTGATGTTGGCTCTCATTTTCAAAAAAAAAAGTGACTAGACACTTAATATCTTGTTCTTCTCGGTTATAGACGATGGTACTATGAGATGCCATGTACTCTTTTTATGTGTTTTTGAAGCTGTGTCTAGTGAATTGAAACAGGAAAAAAATTTTAATACTGAACCTCCTCAAAATTAGGGGGGTCAAGCAAGAGATCTTCAATTCTGGAGTTCCTGGTAGGTGGTGATTTTTCTAAGCATGGCTTAGATGTGGCACAAGGCTGAGAGTATTGGCCACCCAGTGTGGCTTGAACTCGCTATTCAACGAATGTTCGAGCCTGCCGAAATGCCCAAAGTTCTTGGGAGATGAGCTTGAAACTGAAATCCAGCACTCTTAGAGTTGCAAGACGAGGGAAGTAAGCATTATTTTTGGTTGGTGCATCTGA
>JBBBDQ010002106.1:145000-165000 GCA_037127315.1 Ascarosepion bandense
ACATGTTTTGCTTTGGAAATTTTTTTTTTTACTCTCTCTCTGTGTCTGTCTGGAGTAGAAATACATGTTTTAATTATTTGCGAATAGTCAAATAAATAAATTAGAAACAAATCGCACAGTGGCAGGTGTTAATCATGTGTCATTAGGATGTGCACGGTGGAGCAGTGGATATTGACTTGGAACAAGATGTTGGGGAACAGTTTAAATTTGTTGCATTCACTTATGCGCAAATACCCTTAGTAAAAGTATTAATCTCTCTTCTCCCAGCTATGGGTTATATAGCGAAACAAGCTGTTCTATAGTCTTGGTTAGCAACCAATCTATTGCAGAAAGTAATGGCAACCTACAATGGGAAAATATTCTGCCCAGTCAGTCATGTCTCTTTCAACATGATAACCCAAGCATGTATCACATGACACTTGATTGACATTGTTACACTAGGAATTCAGGTTTTAATGAAAAAAAGAATTTTCCATTTTTAAGGCAAATGCTTACATTAATTTAGTCTTGTCATATCATAAAATAAACAAAATTACCTTGACTTTTTTTATTGAGTAGCATGGCCAGCCTTATGAACTATATCTTATGATCTTACGTAATCCACTGCTTGAAAATGGTTGCCTATGTCTGGTTTAGAATGAGCCAACTGCATCTTCGGAGGAGGAGTGAGACCCATCCAAAGGGATTACTTACCAAGTAAATACTTTCCAACTCTAATATAAACACCCAATTTACCTATACAGACTCCTTAATCAAGCAAATCCTAGTTCGGTGGATCATGAGCAACCAGTGTTTACCTGTCGGCTCAGAGTACAAGTGAATGTGGGTCAGCTAATTTCCTGCAGTTGTGAAATTGCAAATCTGAAACAGTATTAGGATTTTGATGTAATTATCAATGTTTCATATTCTTTCCTAACTTCATAGCTCTGTCACAATGATCTTATTGAAAGGAAAATGCATTAAAACGTTTTAGACGTGAAAAAGTGTTTTTTTTTATATGAATTACATCATGCAAATAAAGGTGTTGGATTTTTTTTTTTAACCTAATTTTTCAAAGACACTCAATAATTTTGTAACTGACAAACCAGGGACAATGACTGTAGTTTATTGCTACAGTGGTCTATACATGGGAGAATAGACTAACCATGCAACTAGTTTTTAAAGTCTTTGTCTATTGTTCAATAATATTCTTTATTCATTCTGTCTACACACATTATATTTAACTATACAATGCTGTCTGGGTGTGCAGGTGGTGCAACGGTTAAGAGCTTGGAACAAGAAATCGGTAACCTGTATTCATTACAATCACTTTTTCACAAATACCCTTAGGAAGGGTGTGCAAAACTGGACTTTCAAGTTGTGGTTGGCAATCAGTCTATGAGAACAATAACTGAATTTTAAAAAGAAAAATGGCCCTGGCAGGGCACACACTTGAACTTGTGAGTAAGGTCTACAACACACTTGTGAGTAAGGTCTACTCAGAATATTTTGCAATATAGACTACAGTTGGGCTCTATGGATGTTAAACAAATATAAATGTGCCTGAATAGATGGGCATACTTTGAAAAGAGTAGTTATGCTGAAGATGAGAAAATGCACTGATTTTCCCTGATGATAGAGAGAGAGATATATATATATATATATATATATATATATATATATATATAAATGGCATGTACGCATTGCCCATTCCGTAATGAATTAGAGCACTCTGGCTATTGGGTGTGTATAATGATAATGTATACGCTAAAAAGTCTGCCGTCTTCTACCAAGCACCCAGAGGTAGAATCACCGACTGATGCCAATTCAGTCAGATTTCAATCCTGGGTTAAAAGCGAATCAGTCTAACCGTACTGATTCGCTGTGATACAGCGAAACAGATCTGTCTGCAGATGACATATATATATATATATATATATATATATATATATAATGTACTCTCATTATGATTGAGCTCTCTAGAGAAGGAAATTTTAAAACGTTTCTACTTCTGCAATATGTGTGACTCTTCAGCATGACCACTTCTGCGATATTTGCATCACTCTTCAGTGACTGGCAGTGTGTATACACTGCTTATATACAACACTTTAAAATTTCCCTTCTCTGATTCCATGCGCCTATGGTTTAGTGGGTAGCAACCCCGACTGACACCAAATCAGTCGAGTTTTGATCCTGGCCAGAAGCAAGTGGATGTGTCTAGCTACACTGATGAACTGTGATACAGTGAAACAGGCTTGTATGTGGATGACAAGTGGATTTTATCTTTCAAGGCTAATCAATTTGTGATGTTGATAATGCAGGGCTATAACTGAACAAGTATTTACTACCCTATGAATACAGGAGAGTGATGATGAAAGGTTTTTGGTCCAGCAAAGAGGTTAAAAAAAAAAACTATATTTAGGAAGTGAGTCAGGCTGATAACTTGGCAGCACCTACTTGGATTTTTGGCTATTTCCATGTCTAATACCCTGTTAAAACATCTGACAAACAGATGAACCCAGTTTTTGTACATACATTAATAAATGGTTGTGATAAATTTTTTTTTTTTTTTTTTCATAATCAAGAAATCCTGCTTATAATAGGCTTGAGTTTTTATGACTACACACAGGTAATTGCATGAAACTAAAAGAAATTTTCAAATTAGAAGACTTGTGTAAAGATCAGACAAATTGGATTTCTCAGCTCTTACATATTTTTTTTAACAAATGTTTTGGTTTGCACCCTGTTTCTGTCATATTGAATAGTCAGTGCTTTAGTGACTTTGCTAAAAGTAAGGGTACAGGATAAAAATTGGCACAGAATGTAATAAAAATAATTTTATCAGAAAAACATCAAGATTCAAAACTGAAGAACTTTACTAAAAAAAAAAAAAAATCTTATGGTGTCAGTGCCATAAATTTGTGTATTTTACAATGAAAAAAAAAACATTGATTTCAAAATTCTTTCAAGAATTAGATATTCATTGGATTTTAATGAAACTTATTCAGAAATTAATGAAATTATTTTAAAGTTTTCATTTTTTATACATCTGTACTGTAGGTTACTGTATCACTGAATCTTTATATTAGTTATAAGGATAAACCCTTGGAGAATTTAAATCCTGAAAAACTATTTGATTAGAAAATCTTTTGATTAATTCTCCTTACGAATAAAAAGTTAGGGAAACTGTTGTCGTAAATATTTTTATATAGATAATGAACTTTTACAAGAATTTTTTCTTTTAATTATAATAAATTGTTAACTTTAAAATTCTGTATTAACTTGTAGTAGTAAAGTGACATTGTTATTGAAACAATTGGTGATCATAAATTGTATAGGACAATACCATCCAATGGCCTCTTAGTATTTTAAAAAGAAATTTTGAATTTATTTTGTGTATGTTGATTTTTGTAAATATAGATGTGCATGTATGACATTTTCATAAAATAAGTGGTAACGATATTAAATTGAAAAGGCTGTAAATCCAAAATACCTAAAATTCAATAAGATATTAGATTATTTACAAAATCTTAAGTTTTGAAGATAACTAGAATAAAAAAAAAATTAGTGTTCATGTCTGTCAGATAATTTTAGTTATTTGCCCGTTATTTAAATTTCCCAAATATCAAGTTGTATCTAGATCTGTCAGTACCTCATAGGAATATCCACTTGATGTTCGAAAGATACTTTTGTGACATTTTAAAACAAAAATATGCTTCAATTTAGATTAAATGTTGAATTGACTTTTTTTTTTCAAATAAAGCAAATGATGTTGACTTGTCAATGTGGATGATTTTATAGATTATTTTACTGATAGTGGAAAAAAAATTATTCCAATCCACTTAAATTCTGTTCAAAATACAATTTTTGTTTGTTAGTAATATTTTATCTATTAATTGAGAAATTAAAATGAAAAAACCTTCAAGATAGACTTTTTTTCATGCATTTTAAAACTTCTGGATTACATTTTCCTCAACTAAATTTCAAATCAATTGGATGTTAATGGCCTTGGTGCAAGAATCATCTATTCTTTAGTCATAGCACCTGAAGATTTTTTTTTCTCTCTCTCTCTCTCTCTCTCTCTCTCTGGTCAGATGGTATCAACTATCATAGGGAGACATGCAAAGGCTCTTTTCCTCTTTGCTTTATTAATGCATTATTAGGAACATATATGAAAAAATATAAAATTAAGTCTATTTAATAACAAAAATATATTTTTAATCACCCTTGTTATCAATGATAAGAATGGAAACCTGGTTGTGACGAAGATATTATGTGGTTATAGTGATAAGGTGATGGTAACTATAAAAATAGTAGCCATAATGAAAAAGGTCATGAGAAAAAAATTCGGAAGAGAAGTTTGGTTCTAAAAATCTGGTGAGAATTCCGTGGACATAGTGTATAAGTAAAAATGTTCTGGGGACATTAGAAACAACAAAAAAAAAAAGCCTACACTCGGAACCAGAAAAAAAAGATATTTCTTGCACATATGAGGGAGGGAGTTGGAGAATTTGACACTTGCAGGTTGAAGACAGAACACAGGGGCCACCTACATGGTGAGGTTTGAAATTTGGTAAAAGAACAAATGTTAGGATATGCAAGTGATAGAACATTGTGGAGAGCCGTTATCGCCTGTGTCTCCTATAAGGATACATAGATTTAAGAAAGAAATGCTAAATATGCAATTAACATCCATATCATTACTTGGCCTGAAAATTGTGTACGCATATATATTTCATTTGTAAAAGAGTTATTACACAACCTAGGTTTCTACCATGTGGTGTCTTCAAGCAATTTGCAATAACTGTGTTTTTTTTTTTTTTTTGTTTTGTTGTTTTTTTTTAAGAATACTCATACAATGGATTATTCTCCCTTACCCATGCACAATTTTCAAAATTGGTTGTTGTAATGTTTTCATTTATTGCTGTATGACTCCAAATAGATATTCTATAGTACGGTTACGCTTCGTCATAATTTTTGTTTGGGAATAACATAATAGCTAATTTCTTCTTGGAGCAGTCTATTTATTTTGCTACCATTGTAAGGCTTGGCTGTTTTCACTATACTCCATTTTATGTCTGGGTCTTTTTCATATTTTAATTTAACTTTCCACATGTGGCTAGACAATTTTGTATTTTTTTTTTTTTTTTCAAGTTTAATTGTACAATCACAAAGAAAAATCAATAATTTAATTCCTTTTATGAATAAAGTCTGATTTCATTAAAATCAATGTGTTTTTCACAAGGAAAAAAAAAAAAAAAAAAGCACAAAAACACTGATCATAAATAATACATCAACCGCGAACACAAAAATAGATTTTTAGCCAAAATTTTACACATGCTAGAAAGAATAGAAAGAAAAAAAATGTTTAATAAAATGATTAAAATATACTTTTTTCTGTTAATAACACATTTTGGCAAAACTAAGTTTTGGGCCCTTTTACATTGTGCTATACTGTTTCTTCAGTGAAAAGTGTGTGTATATGTATAAATATATAAAAATAAAAACATTGTCCACAATTGCTAAATATTACTGACTATTAAAAAAAAAAAACATTTTTCTTAAGATGTAAAAAGCCAGAATCCTGAGACTGTGTACTTCAACTGTCACCAATTGAGAAAAGGGAGGTGTCGGCAGCACAATTTAGGAAATTCCAGGATTTTTCGAGGTTCCCAACACCTATATGACAAACACGCGCACACACACACATATATATTCATGGCCTTATGGTTCTGTATTTTCTCATCTAGGTGAGAAAGAAAAGGGAAAAAGAATATGAAGGCGTGTTTTTCTTCAAGAGGGAAAGTAAAGATAAATGGTATCAGACATTCTTTCTTGCATGATGGGCAGAAAATAAGTCAGCAAATATGATTGTGATGGCATCAGCAGTCAGTAAGGAGATGGCTGCTGGAAATATTGCTTTCAAGAATTTCAGCAAACATGAAGACCTGGACACTTTGGTTTACTCTGTCTAACAACAAAGGACATCAGTTTCTCAGTCAATAAGGGAATTTCCACTGACAATATGAAACTGCAGACTCTGGTTGCACAGTACATTATCACACTATTTGGTCACAGTTGGGGTCGCTGAAACTGTTCCCATGACTAAAACTCTTCTCTGTAATGCTTCCAATGCCAGAACAGTATACAACAAATTCCTTGAGGTTGAAAAGAAAAATTGACAGGAAGAAGCAGCTGGACAGGAATTCATGCTTTCAGAAATTGAAAAACTGAAGACCAAAAAAGATGAGCTTGAAAGATGCTAACATGATTTGCTAAAGTCAGCTGACAGGCTATGCAGTAAAATCTGAGAACTTGACACTTATTTTTTTTGCAAAGTCCAATGCCGTGCGAAGCTCTACAAAAGGATGAATCCATGAGTATATATCAAAATTGGGTGTGGAGCTGAATGCTAAACAAGATGAACTGAAAAAGTGTTAAATCATTGTGTTCTGTGCAGTGAAAGCCATGAATAGTAGTTAGCTGAAATGTGCAACCTTTTTGTGGATATTTCTATTTATAGTTCTGTTCATTAAAATCATTATGCTTAACTTCACAGGAAATAGGCAGCAATCAAGAATTTTTGAGACCTTCACAAACCATAAGTCGTCTAGATAACTGAAATCGTTAGCAGTAAGAATTAAAGTGTATATTTCAAAATTTCCAGTTGTAGTAGAACTTGCAAACTGTGTAGAATGCTACAGGGAATGTGTAACATAACCAATTCTGCATTCACTTCTTTTCTTTTTTTTTTTTTTTTCTTCTCCCCCCCCCCCCCCCCCCAACTCTTGGATTTCTTCATTCCTTTCGATTGATCCATGTGACATGAATTATTGAAACCAGCTGTAGCTTTTCTTTGGACATTTTTAAAAAGATAAATCACAAAAGACTCTTCTTTTGTGATTATAAACATGCACTTTCATACATTAAAGACTTTTCAGAAATTGAAGAACTGAAGGCCCAAAAGATAAGCTTGAAAGATGCTAACATGATTTGCTAAAGTCAGCTGACAGGCTATGCAGTAAAATCTGAGAACTTGACACTCATTTTTTGCAAAGTCCAATGCCATGCGAAGATCTACAGAGGGATGAATCCATGGGTATATATCAAAATTGGGTGTGGAGCTGAATGCTAAACAAGATGAACTGAAAAAAAGTGTTAAATCATTGTGTCCTGTGCAGTGAAAGCCATGAATAGTAGAGTTAGCTGAAATGTGCAGCCTTTTTGTGGATATTTCTATTTATAGTTTTGTTCATTAAAATCATTGCTTAACTTCACAGCATAATGTGCAGCAGTCAGGAATTTTTATTACATTCACGATCCATAAGTCGTCTGAATAACTGAAATCGTTAGCAGTGAGAATTAAAGTGTATATTTTAAAATTTCCAGGTGTAGTAGAACTTGCAAACTGTAGAATGCTACAAAAAATGTCTAACATAACCAGATTTGCATTCACTTCTTTTTTTTGCCTTCAACACTTGGATTTCTTCATTGCTTTCGGTTGATCCGTGTGACATGAATTATTGGAACCAGCTGTAGCTTTTCTTTGAACATTTCTAAAAAGATAAATCACAAAAGACTTTTCTTTATTCTAGATCTCGGTATGGATGAGGAAGATGAAGAGGCCGTTCCTCTCCCTAATGTAAATGCTGCCATATTAAAAAAAGTGATTCAATGGTGTACATATCACAGGGATGATCCACCACCCCCTGAAGATGATGAGAACAAAGAAAAAAGAACTGATGACATTTGTTCTTGGGATACAGAGTTCCTGAAAGTGGACCAAGGGACTTTATTTGAGCTCATTTTGGTGAGTATCTCTCTCTCTCTCTCTCTATATATATATATATATATATATATATATATATATATATATATATGAATAGTACTGTGCAAAAATATTAGGACAAGAACTATTTTATCTTTTATGAGGCATATTGACAGAAAACAATTTAATTAAATTTTATTTGATTTACTCAACAAATACTTTAACAAGAAAAAAATACTTGTTACAAAATAAATTTAATATTTAGTATAATAGCCTTTTGCTTTGATCACAGCCTTTATTCTGTCAGGCAATAATGACATTACAAGCTTCTTTAATGTATCTAATGATATCTCCTGCCAAGCCGTTAGTATTTGTTCCCAAAGTGTGTCTTGCAAAGTAACATTAGATTTATCAATTTGAGAGAGGTGAATAAGAAAGTCAGTCATATCCAAGGATAATAGAATAATGAGTAGTTTCAAAATAACTTGTTTAATAGAAAATAGGAAAAATTAAATACTACTTCTTTTTAATACATTTCTTTTACACCTAGTTTTAAATAATTAATATTTATTAGCAATTTACTTAGCTTTTTACCCTGTATTTGAATTTAGTGAGTTTTTTAGGAAAATCACCCGTCCTAATACTTTTGCACACTACCGGTAGTGTGCAAAAGTGTTAGGACAGGGATGATTTTAAACTTTATTTTGATGCTTCATAAAAGATAAAATAGTTCTTGTTCTAATACTTTGCACAGTACTGTATATATATATATATATATATATATATATATATATATATATATATATATATATCTCAGAGTGAAATACTACCTTACTTGCTACCTAGGTTTTGACCACACAGGTCTCCTTTTTTTTCTAAGGAGATCGATGTTGTCTGAACCTAGGTAGCAAGTAAATAGTGTGTATTTCGTTCTGTGATATATTGTTGGTTCTGTATATTCAGTTTTGTTTTGTTCATTGAGCACTTTTTGATCTACCATCTGCTAGTCCAACCAGCACCTGTGTGTGTTTGTTACGGTTTTTTTTTTTCTTTTTTTTTTCCTACACATATGAGCTACTTATTTTGCTCAAAGTAAGGCAATAAAGCTAAGAAAATGTAAGGTGTTACTGAGTATTAGAGAATATGTGGGCAAAGAGGTTCTTAAGATGAAAGATAACATTAGACATTGCATTTAAATTTTCGAAGATCAAAGTTGGCTGGAAGTAAGAAGCTGGACGAGTACATCTAGATGAGACCTAAATGCCAATGTAATACTGCCCTTAAATTCATAAAGTTTAAGTACCATAAAGGAAAGTTCATTAGAACAATTAACATAAAAGTATTTTTTATGGAAAAGTGATTGAAGCTGATGTGCCAAGTCAGGAGCAATAACATTGCAGATTATTCTTTGGACTTCATCAAAAATCTCTAAATCTATCGCCAGACCAAATGAGACAAAAAAGACAGACAGTGGTCTTATATTTAAGATGGATTCTGGCAAGAAAAATTGTCTAGCATGACACCATAAGTCCACTTTCCTAGCGACTGACATAGCATTTGATTCAATATATTCTTTCTACGTGTCAGTAGAAAACCTTAGTCCAAAAATGGGCATAGTATGAGTCCTTTCCTAGGAGTCATGCTGATGAGGTAGAGTTCTCTCTAACAAGAGAGCAGTTTCATTTTTGGAAACATTAAGTCATGCCTTATTCTGGTCAATTTTGTGATTAGCAGTCAAGACAGGAATAGTCATGTCATCAGGAAAATTAAGAAATTGAAAACTGATGACATCAGGAAAAACGTAGGTATTAAGGATAGTTGGGTGGGTGTCATCTACATTAATGCAGAAAGATAAGACAAAGCAATGCTTAATCAGGAAATGTTAATAAATTTTCCACTGTGTGTGTGTGTGTGTCTTACATTGGAAACAAAAAGAGCACTTAGACTAATTCAGAAACAGCTGAAATTTCTTGCATATATAAGGAAGGAGGGATTGGAGAATTTAACACTTACAGGACAATACACTTTTAGTTATAAAGTTAATTTCCTACAGAATTTTCCAGGCCATTATTGGAATATGAAAAATAGGGATCCATACTATAATTTTCAGCAACATGCTGAAAGGTTTTAAAATCCTCATAGTACTGAAGTTATCGCTAACATTTATCTCTATTTACAAATTTTTCGTTTCATTTAATTTGGCAAACTAATTGATGAAATTTGAATAAGCTGTTTTGTTTAGAAAAATACTTTGACCAAAAAACTTATGTCATTTAATTTTATAGGACTCCCATGGTAAATTTTTTAAGTGTAGAATAAATTCTTAGGATTTCTTACCCTTTATCATGAACCTACAACTGGATATGCATAAATATTTCTGGAGCCAAATTCTAACTTTTCAAAGCTTTTGTGATCTGTTCATGCAAACATGGTAAACTAGACAGGCGATCCTTGTGTATAAAAACTTGAGAAATATGTACATATAAAAAATAAAATTGCGTTTTGATTAAATATGTATGTTAGTCATTTGTTTTTAAAATAGTGGAAGTATTTTTGTATGTTAAATAGTAAAACTTAATTTTTCAAAAAGATTATTAATGAAAATTTATTGTACTATAAGCTGTGTCTTAAAGTGAAACTAACTGTTCTTTACCTCTAGCTGTTTACACTTCTCTCTAAAATCTTAGAGTGTATGGCTATTTTAGTGAGGGTGACAGACAGGCTAACTAAAGTCATTAATTTGTGTGTGTGCGTCAAGTTAGTCTAAAATAATAATATTGGTAATTTTGATGTTTTTTTTTATTTTTTTTATCTATCTTTACTTTTATCTACAGGCTGCAAACTATCTAGACATAAAGGGTCTGTTAGACGTGACCTGTAAAACAGTTGCCAACATGATTAAGGGCAAAGCTCCTGATGAGATTAGGAAAACATTTAATATAAAGAATGACTTCACACCAGCAGAAGAGGAGCAGGTAAGTTTTTTTTTTTGTTTTTTTTTTCCCTTACCCAAGATGTTTGGATCACAGCTAATGGGGTGGTGGTGGAACATATTTACCCTCCCCAAAACCTGCAGGATGTATTGTGTGTACTAGTGGGTGGTTTAAGGAAGCACATCAGATCAAAATTTTGTAGTTCATTCAATGTCAATCTTTGCAAAATAAAAACTTTGGGAGGGAGGGTGGTCATAATCAAACGTGTGTACTACCCTGCACTGCCAAGTGTCCTGATGGGGGTAGCTGGTTTTTTTTTTTTTTTTTTTTTTTTTTTTTTAAATCATATCTCCCTGAGCAAGGCGGTAACGCCACTGATGTGCAGGGGGCTACATAAGAATGAAAAGATTGGAAAAGAGAAAGCCGGAAACCACATCCTAAACAGGGAACAAGGGATGAGCCTCTTCACCTGTTCAATAGACGTGGGTGGAGTGTGAACCGGGCGATAGTTCTGCAGGTTGTTCATCAAATCATCAGTTTTCTCAAATCCCCCCCTCCCATGCATGCACACACACACTAACTTTTTTTAATGTGAAAGTAAAGTTAGTAATAATTCACCATCATTGAAACTTGTTAGGGTGTCAGAAAAATGTTTTTTTAACTTGATTGCCAATCAATGATTATGCTAGAAAGCACTTAACTGAACAGCTTACGGTAAGTCAAAACTAGTTGGCTAATAAATGGGAGTGAAAATAAAGTGAGATTTTTAACAAAGTTTTACTTTAATTGTTATGAACATATGGTGTTTGGACTTTGTACATTGTGGCTAGAGCCGAAACTAAACATCAAGAAACAGTTTTGATTTAAAAACAAAAATATCCAAGTTCAAAGAGTTCCTGCCGAAGCTATTGCCACCAAACACCAGTGGAATGCCCATGCAGCAACCAGAAAAACTTGCAATTGCTCTCTTGGTAATCAGTGCCAGATTAATGGTTACCAAATTGCTGATGGCCAGCTTGTATTAATATTTAAGTAATTATTTTTATGTTCTTTTGAAAGTGGAGGGTCTATGAATGTTTAGTAGGAAAAAAAAATTTTTTTTTTTTTTTTTTTGTTACCCATAGTATGATTTATGGCAGGAGTGGCCAAAGTTTGGTTCTAAGCCACATATAACTCTATGACCTTTTTTAATATGTTGGCTGAGCTTCTTTTATCACTTTTAATATAAAGAGTAAGCTTTAATCGTATAATTTATAATTATTTACTGAGGATGAATTAAGAATCATTGAATTAAAATGTAAGTTTAATGTTCATGACTTGTGGCTCTTATGTTAAGCAAGTTTGGCCACCCCTGGTCTATGGCAATTGCCTGTCTGTGTCCTAAACACTTCTTTTTTTTTTTTCCTCTCTCTCTAAGCCCTTTGTTTTTTCTTTTCAGGTGCGGAAGGAGAATGAATGGTGTGAAGAAAAATAAACTGTTAAAAAAAGGAAAATTTTTCTTTTCCCCCTTCAACCTCCATTTTTCTCCCCCTCTTCACAAGGACACATTATGATTTCAGATCCCCCCCACCCACCTTGCCAATTTAAAAAAAAAAAAAGAAAAGTTTAAAAAAAAAAATTAAAAAAAAAATAAAAACTGCTTCAGCTACAAACTGCATCCAATCTTTTTATCCTTAGCTACAAATAATATCCTCCAATAGTTATATCCTGAATTTTCTTATTTTTGGATGTATATCGTTTCTGTCCATTAAAATCTAATGTTTCCATTATCCTAAAATAAATTCAGTAGGTTTTATTTTTAATTTTAGACATTGACCCAGTTTTAATATTTGCCAAAATTCTTTAATGAATGAATTTTATTAAATGCAACTATGCATTGAAATATGCACAAATTTAAAAATAAACTTGATCACTTGATGATAATGAAGATCCTTTCATTTATTTCAAAAGGAGAGGGCCTGGCTAGAAAGAATACTGTATCCTAAAACTGCAGGTTTTGTTAGTGGATGATTGATTGGTAGGCAGTAAAATCTTCTTGTAGATTGATAAGGAGATTGGCAGTAGCTAATTGTTGAAAGGCAGTTTCTCCTAGTATCCCCCTCTCCTTGACTTCAAACAGAAATGTGCAAGAGAATAACTCTCCTCTTTCTCGCCTCTTTCACTCTGCCCCAAAATAGATATTTCAATTGTCCTACATGAAATTCTCTAATTTTTTTTTTCTTCTTTTTAAATCAAAACCAGCTAATTTTTTTTTCTTTAAGCCCTTCACATTCATCTAATAACTCTATTGCTCCAGCTTTGATGTCCTCAATGTGTATTAACCCAGATGGTTGGTTTGTGGGTATCTGGCTACCCATAGCAATCTGATTTTTCTTCTTCTTTCTGGCTTGAAGACAGAAAGTTTGACCTGCCTTAGTCTAGGACATCTGAAGTATCTAGATTTGATTTTACAAGAGAACCCATAACAAGTGTTTGTACAAAAACTCCTGGGGTGGGTGGCTAGTGGCTGTGTTTTTTTTTTTGTTTTTTTTTTTTTTTTTACACCTCCTCTTTTCTTCCTTAGACTTTTTCTTCTTCTTTTCCCTCTCCCTCACTCCCTCCTCGCTGCTGTCTTTTGCGCGTTTGGTTTTTCCATCAGTGAGGTGGGTTTTTATTTAAAGAAAAAAGGGAAGAAAGAAAAAAAAAATGATAAAGAGCAACAAGTAACTTTTTTTTTTTTTCTCTCCAAACCAAAATATATTTAATAAATATTTCTTGTTCTCACTGTTTTTTGGTGTTTTTTTTTTTTTTTAAATTGTATCATCCCAAGCAAGGTGGTAACACCACTGATGCACAGGGGCTACATTAGAGAAAAGGATTAGATAGGAGGAGAATAAAGAGAAAGATGGGAATACAGTTGCAAATTTAGAGACAAAGGCAAAGATATACAGGGTGATGTAAAAAGAACTAGTCAAGGGGTGAAGAGATGGGTATTGACATTGAATGTTCCACAGGTGAGAAAAGAAGCTGCTGGAGTAGTTTCTTTACTTATTCCTCTTCATCTGTATTTTTTTTTTTTTTTTTTTTTTGCACTGTGACACCCCATTTAGTCTATTTAAAATAATCTTTATTTCAACTATCAATTCTCATTTTTCCAGTTATCTTTTAATAAATCATCCATGCTTACTCTTTATTGTGTTCAAATCATTTGACTTGGGCTTGTTTGTTAGTTTTTAAGAGCTCCTTTCATTAGGGTTTATTTGGACTTACGTTGTCTTTATTCCCCTCCCCATATACAAAACAAAATATATATATATATATATATATATATATACACACACACAAAGGATTTTTTTTTTTTTTAAGTAGTGTATATTCGAGTGCAATGGATATTGACTCGAACAACAAATCAGGGTGCTGAGTTCAAATTCCAGTTAAATTCCTTGCCTTCACTTATGCACAAATACTCTTGGGAAAGGTAATTAATCCATCCCTTCCCTACAGTTATGGGTTAAATAATAGGACAGATTGGGTTCTATAGCCTTGACTTCTGCCCAGTCAGTCATGTTTCTTTCATGACAATCACCTAAAGTGTGTATCATGTATGGCACTTAACTGACAAAATAAATCAAGCCATACAATTATCAAGGTGTATTTATGTATTTCCTGTCACGTCCGCAATGGAAATGAAGGTAAATTTAGTAAATTTGAGTGATTACTTAATAATCTAAGCAAATAAAATATCTGCATTTGGACAAAATTAGTTCCTGAGCAAAATGAAGTTTCATTAATCAGGTCCTTTATTTTTACATTTTAACATTGTAGTCTTGTTTGTTCAAGCCCTTCATGGGAAGCTCTGTTATCTTTGTCTATTAAGTCATCTTGCTTCAACTTAGAATTGAAATAAGGTTTGTCATTCTGCTAATGTTTTTCTTCCAACGTGAAAAGATACTTCACAAACTTAATGTCATATAACAAAAAAAAAAAAACACAACCAGGACTTATTGGCTTTTTTTTTTTTTATTGAATTTCAGTACAGCGTCAGATATAAGTTTCCAAAACTATTAAAACAATTTAACAAATGCTGTCATTTTTGAAGGCGCAAGTACACTAATATTATAATAAAGTGATTAACTTGCTTCTTTATCCAACATCAAATCCAAATAGGCCCTACCAATTAGATCAGATTCTTGTACTTTGAGTTTTTTCATTAATTCATTGGCAATTGCAATTCCTTCTGCTTCGGTCTGGCCTTCTTTCATCACAACCTATCAAAGAAAAGGATAACATAAATTAATGGCAAAACAGAATCTAGAATATACCTTTCAGAAATTTATTCTACTGGCTTTTTACATGTTCAGAAAGTGCAGTTTACCAACCCTGAAAATAATGCCACTTGACTAATGTCAAGGTCAGAATTTGTTCACTTTGTTTCTAGGATGCTGCGTTATTTACATTCAGGCTAATGTCTTTTTTTTTTTTTTGTTATCCTAACATTTCAGCTGTTGTGCCTTCAGGGAAAACCCTTTATTTAATCAAGGAGAGATATTATCTCAGGCATCTTTAAAAAAAAATAAATAAATATGACACCAGGGAGACATGTAATTCTCAAATATAATAGACTGAGACAAACCCCCCCCCTTTCTTTGTTAACAGAACTACTGAAAATGTGCTCAGTGGATAACTAAAATTATAAGCAAAAGCAAAATTCTGTCTGGTATCTCGCTAATTCAAGCCATACTTGCTCTACATAAACATATACCTTTTTAAAATCAGGATATTTGTGTCAAGAAAAAGGAACAGTTAAAAATTCAAGTTTTAAAATAAGTGGGCGGGGGGATTATATTATAGCATGTTAAAAAACTTAAAAAGTAAGTAATTCTACACTTTGCAGATACCTCTCTCCCAATAGTGGAGAACATGACTGTACAGCATTCTGTGTAACTGGAAAGTAATATAAAGGAGAAACAGGCTGCCCCCTTAAGGTAAGGGTGCAAGAACATAACAAGGGAGATAGAAAAATCGGGTATAGCTTGCCACATATGGAAGGTAAACTTAAGAAATCAATGCATATGCTAGGTTTTTGTGGACTAAGCATAATTGCAATATGAGCCCTGGTTAAAAAAAATGGTTACTCAGACAGTTAAGGTTTATAAGTCCCAAAAGCTCATACACTGATGTCTTCAAGGACATGTGGCTACAAGCTTTGGGAGCTGGTGAATGTTTTCTCTGATTCGGCCTTGTGCCAGACATAACCAAACTCCCTACAGCTTAGTTTTATGCCGAATTATTATCAGAAGGTTGGTAGTCAGTTGGAATGTGTGGATTAGTGTAGCAGAGTGGCATAATAAAATATACATTTTGAATGTTAAAATGGAAATTTATTAAAAGGAGGAATAACAAGTTGTAGATGTTAAATGTTTAATTATGAATATTAAAAAGTTAAGGGTAGAGTTCTACAAAATGTTCTAGTAGTAATTTTTGAAATAGATAAGAAAGAGAACAATGTCTGGGTTGATTGAAGCTTGAAGTTACATTTTAGATATTAATTCAGATACTTCAATCCAAGGGGAAAAAGGAGGAAGGTAAATTCCAAAAACCTGATCCTAATTAATATTAAAAATTGATACAGGAAGAGAGCTCCATGTAATAAAATATTACAGAGCAAATATAAATTAAAAAAGGATTAATTCAATGATGTTGAATGGCCATTTCGATATGAAGATCCCCACGGGGGATAACACATCACCTCAGCAACAGAAAAATCCTTTCAGAAACTGGAGAAAAATTAGTCTACTTTTCCTTTTGAAATAGATTTGCAAAGAAATTAAAAAAGTGGAAACCAGATTTCACAGGTAGGTGTCAAAAAGTCATATATATATATATATTTTCAAATAGTCAATCCTTTTTCTTTTTGTAAAAGTGAAGAAGGTTGATTTTAATTAATTTCTTATCCAAGTTCCAGTGACTTGACCCAAAAAGTTCTGACTTCAACACTACAGTGGTAAACAAATAAATTAGTTTAGTTAAAGGGAGATAACTACATGTCATCCCACATGGGACAAGAATGATATACTCCAGTGATTGAAGTAAAAAGAATTCATAGTCCGGAATATCTGATCACCAAAGTTAAGCAACATGCTGGGGAATATACATGACAATGGCTCTAGTCTGATTTGAATACCGACCTGGACTGGTTAGATCCACGAAGATACAAGAGGGTTACTTGTGTGAGAGATTATTAAAAAAAAAAAATCAAAACAACATTAAGGAGAGAGAATAATAAAATAACAAATTAAGATAACAATTGAAATTGCATTTAAGGGTTACTGAGTGTGAAAGAATGAGAAGAAAAAGATATTAAGGAGAACACAGGAATTAAGATGACAGTATATCCCAAATGACTGGGGTTGCTGTATGTGAGAGAATATGAGGAAAACATGAAGGAGAGAGAACAATAAAAGAACAGGAATTAAGAAGACAGAAGATAATGATTGACATTGCATTTACATATTTGAAGATCGTGTGTGTGTATATATATATATATATATATATATATATATATATATAAACATATGCTGTTAAATATAAGAGACAATGAATGTCTATTATGTTTAATCATGAGCCATTCTAAATGTCGTATTTTGGCCTTAGTTTCAGTTGAAAATAAAGATGAAAATTCTCCAACATTTGGATAATTATTTATTGATTTGCTTCTAAGCTTTCGGCTCACATGAGCCATCTTCAGAGAGGTTATTTAGACTGAAATATCCACCATCACCGACGATTTTATTTTGTGTTGATATAAAACTCCGCTTGGCAACGGCAATAGTTACCAAAAATAATAATAAACGCAGTTCTTAAATTTGCGATGCGGTTTTATGACGTCACACTGCGTGATAGTGCGAAATGACAACAAAACCGTATAGTCAAATACAATGTAATATGTTATGTCCGGATTTAAAGGTGATTTTATTGAGTGTTGGTTGTTTAGATTTGATGTACATGGCCTCCAATATCTGCAGGTTCCTCTTACTGTGTGTATGAGTAAGGATCACCGTATTGTTGACCAAAATCTGTCTGATATTACCTACATTGTTTTTCAGAGAAATGTTGTTTAATAGTACTCTGATCAGAAAGATGACATGTAAGTCTACGGGAGAGAGTGGTTGTAGTAAAACCAATATATGTACTGGGTTTTTTATTAGTATCAGAGATGCAATCTCTGAATGGGCATGTAAATTGGTACACTACATTGGTTTTTTGTAGAGAATTTAGTTTAGTGCTTGTAGGGTTGTTATAAACTATGAGGTCAATTGTTTTGAATTTTATAATATGTAAACATAATAGACATTCATTGTCTCTTATAATTAACAGCATATGTTTAGAAAATTATTTGCTGCCTCAATATTTTTTTTTTTTTTTTTAATCGTATCACCCCAAGCAAGGCGGTAACGCCACTGATGTGCAGGGGGCTATGTAATAGTGAGAAGATTGGAAAAGAGAAAGCCTGAAACCACATCCTAAACAGAAAACAAGGGATGAGCCTCTTAACCTGTTCAATAGACATGGGTGGAGTGTGAACCGGGCGATAGATTGATCTATCTACTCCAATTACTATATATATATATATATATATATACAGGGGTTATAAGTTTGAAAGAAACGGCTTTGAGGTAAGTCTCAACGGGTCCTATTAATATAAACATTAAAACTGATCAAGCCAGAGGGTTCAATGTAATTAAATTTATTTACAGAGCAATTGCATATAAAAATATTCAGAGTTTCCAAAATCTGATGGCTATTTCAACGAAGGAATTTAACACCCATTTCATCAGCGATAAACAAAACATTATCTTTAGCAACACTGGAAATTGACAGTGATACAGCCAAAGGGCTGGTTATTTTATTTTTAGAAAGTTTCAGGTAGTGTGGGTGCTGGCATTTGTATATGTTTTTAGATTTGTCAGACTTAATCCAAAATTTCTTTGAAATTTCTAATGGTGTTAACGTCTTTTTAGTAATTTCTGGAAATTATTAGATGACTTGCATAACTTCATTTTGAGGAATTAAGTTGAATAAGTCTTTCTCAAAGGAATCCAGGAATTTACAAGGAGGTGAGGTTCTTTGGGTTTTTCGTTATCATTGATAAGGTGGGTGTTAAATTCCCTTGTCAAAATAGCCACCCACTTTTGGAAAATTTGAATTTTTTATATGTAATTATATATTATGGAAAATCCTGAAGATTAATGAAATGGTTTTAACAACCGACATAATATTTAATTTATTTGTCTGAACATTATTTTTTAATCGATATTTTTTTTAGTATCGATTAAAAATTATTTTCAGACAAATTAAATATGTTGGATGTTAAAACCATTTTGTTAATATTCGAGATTTTCCATAACATTGTTTACATTTGTTGACATTGCGATACATTTCAGAGCAGAGACGGTTATTTGTGTAGAATCGAAAATTGTGTTATATAAGGCTTGATTTGACTTCGATTAGACTGTGGAATCATTCATGGTCAAGTGGTCTAAAATGCACCAGATCAAATAGTGGCTTCTCCAATGTTGATAGGGGTTGCAGGTTTGAATCCTGCTGAATGACACACATTTTCATAACGAAATAACCAGGCTGGTAGAAATAAATATACTGTTTGATTAAAAACAGAATATCTACTCAAGTACGAGTATCAATTAAAAATAATGTTAAAAAAATAAATTATATATATATGTATGTATGTATGTATGTGTGTATATATATATATATATTTTGTTGTCATCCACAGACAGTTCTGTTTCGCTGTATCACAGCTCATCAGTACGGTTAGACTCCGATTGCTACACGACCGATTTGGCGTCAGTCGGCGACTCTACCCCTGGGCCACAGGGCGTTCGGTGGAAGAAGGCAGTTCTTTTCAGCACATATCATATTACGCGCCCAATAGCTAGAGTGCTCCAATTCATTTTACTGAATGAGCGATGCGTACACGCTAGAGTGGCTACTGTTTTTCAAAGTCTATCCCTGCTCCAGAGTGCTCAATCAGGGTGTGAGAGCGTAATTATTGTCATCAGCAGACAGATCTGTTTCGCTGTATCACAGCTCATCAGTACGGTTAGACTCAGATTGCTACATAACCCAGGCTCGAAATATATATATTCAGAAATTATAACATGAATATGTTATGATATCACTACAAAGTAGCTATTTTGTTTCGACACTACTTGTGTCTTATCAAGTGATGAGGTTTATTTCAAGTTGAAGGGTTTTAAAAGGTTAAAAGCAAGCAAAACGCCTTTAATCAGGGAGGCATTGTTGCATAGACAGTGTGGACC